>VWYE01011278.1:0-14040 GCA_013398995.1 Alaudala cheleensis
AAATTTAATATCTGAAATATTAAATATCTGAAAAGAACTGAAGAGTTTCAGTTGTTAAACCACAACCAGCAGGGACAAAGTCTCAAAGCCATGAGGAAATTAAAGTTATTCCATTTTTACCACCATTGCAAACAGAATTATTTATTCCAAATTCACCATGACTTGTGCATGTTTAAGGCAACATCACCCTCACACTGACTAATTTAATTTCTGTTAATTAGACTGTTATAAAATTATCACCTAATGAACTTTACTGCTATTATCCTGCTCTTCTACATTTTATTTACCATGAACTTCAGAAAAGCTGAATATTGGATATTCACCTGATGGGCATGAAAATGCTTTAAATTGAAATGTAAAATTTAAAAATGCTGAAAATATCTGTGCCAACACTGAACCCCAAAGCAGCAACCCCTGGAGAATTGGAATGGAAATCTTGCTGTCCCTACCTCCACACTCTTCTATAAGGTTGGCTATGGTTTCTGCTTCCTCTTCAGCCATTTTTAATATATTACTTAGTCCATCCAGAACCACCTGCACAACTTGTGCATCTTTTACTGTCAGCAAGTTGCAAAAGGGAGGAATCACATTTTGTTGGATTAAGTAAGCCACCTGTGAGGGGGGAAAACCAGGAGTTACAGCAGGGACAAGCAAACAACTCCAGAAAATCCAAATATTCCCAGTCACCCACCCAGCCCAGAGCTTCAGGAATCCCTTCTTGGAACAGGCAAAGGGAACATTTGGATGTTAAATGATGAACAGAGTTGAGATTTACACATTCAAGGAGGAAATATTGTGAATTTTTCAGTGTCAGGCAACAGCAGAGAGTGACAGCACCACCCCAACCCTGCCACAAACCTCTGGGGTTACAAGAGACTCCTTGGTTACTGTAATTTTAATTATCACATCCCTAAGGTTTGGGAAAAAGGGGATAAAGGGAATTCTTCTATCCCATGCGGAGAAGGGAACAGCTCCAGAACAGAAGGAACAGAGGAATTCACAATCCCAGCACTGGCAGGAAATGGAAGTTTTCTCTCAGCTGCACTCACCTGGTCTTTTCTCCCACTGATTGTTAAGTTGCTTATTGCCCAAGCAGCTTCTTTCTGAGTCCCAAAATCCCCCTGAAAGCACACCAGAGACACAAATAAGTAAAATGGAAGGAGCAGTCACTGCAGGGTTTGTCAAGCAGGAGTCCCACAACAGCTGCATTTGTTACAGTGCCCAGGGTGTCACTGTAACAGTCTGCTGTGAGTAACAAATTAATTCTGTCCTGTTTGAGCCTTTCTGTGAGAGTAACAAATAAATTCTGTCCTGTTTGAGTCTGTGAGTGTCACAAATCAATCCTGCCCTGTTTGAGTCCTTCTGTGAGAGTAACAAATTCTGTCCTGTTTGAGCCCTTCTGTGAGAGTAACAAATAAACCCTGGCTTGAGTCTCTGTGTGAGAGTAACAAATCAATCCTGCCCTGAGCCTCTGTGTGAGAGTAAGAAATAAATTCTGCCCTGAGTCCCTCTGTGAGAGTAACAAACCAACCCTGTCCTGTTTGAGTCCCTCTCTGTGAGAGTAACAAATCAATCCTGTCCTGTTTGAGTCTCTCTGAGAGTAATAAACAAATCCTGTCCTGTTTGAGTCCCTCTCTGTGAGAGTAACAAATAAATTCTGTCCTCTTTGAGTCTGTGAGTGTCACAAATCAATCCTGCCCTGTTTGAGTCCTTCTGTGAGAGTAACAAATTCTGTCCTGTTTGAGCCCTTCTGTGAGAGTAACAAATAAACCCTGGCTTGAGTCTCTGTGTGAGAGTAACAAATCAATCCTGCCCTGAGCCTCTGTGTGAGAGTAAGAAATAAATTCTGCCCTGAGTCCCTCTGTGAGAGTAACAAACCAACCCTGTGCTGTTTGAGTCCCTCTCTGTGAGAGTAACAAATCAATCCTGTCCTGTNGTGAGAGTCTCAAATCCTGTCCTGTTTGAGTCTCTGTGAGAGTAACAAATCAATCCTGTTCAGTTTAAGCCTCTTTGTGAGAGTAACAAATAAATTCTGCCCTGTTTTAGCCCCTCTTTGAGAGTAACAAATAAATCCTGTCCTGAGTCTCTCTGTGAGAATAACAAATCCTGTCCTGTTTGAGTCCCTCTGGGATTAACAAATCAATCCTGTTTTAGCCCCTCTGTGAGAGTAACAAATAAATAAATCCTGTCCTATTTGAGTCTCTCTCTGTGAGAGTAAGAAATCAATCCTGCTCTGAGTCTCTGTGAGAGTAACAAATCCTGTCCTGTTTTAGCCCCCCCTGTGAGAGTAACAAATAAACCCTGCCCTGTTTCAGTCTCTCTGTGTCCATCCCTTTCCCCCAGCAGGGTCTGTACCTGATTTTCCAGGGAAGGAGCTGTGTTTCAATCCCAGCAAACAGCTCAGCCCTGCTGTCACACCCTCACAGTGAGCTGGGATCTGCACATCAGCTCAGCTCCACCTCTTCTCTCCTCCCACCATCCCCCATCACTGCATCTTTGTGCTCTCCCTCAGGATTGGGGATTTGACAGATTATTCTACTCCATGTTCACAAATCCCACAGTTTTTTACCTGTTCCCAAACTGAATTCCATTCAAACTGAACACCACTCAATGAAAACTCTCCAATCTTTCCTCACACATCAATAAATTGCCAATTCAGAGCTGTCTGTGACCAGTTCTGTGTTGATTTTTCCCCTCAAATGATCCCCACATGCTTTCAGCTCTCCCTCCTGCCACAGCAGAGCTTTGGGAAGTCACTTTTGACAAGACCCCACACCCAGGAGCTGCACAGGAACACAGGGTTTGAATCCCCCAGCACCACCCCTTGGGGTCTGACCTTATCTAGAAGATGGATTATCATTGGAACAAGGTTTGCATCTATTACTGCCTGAACTTGCTGCTGGTTTCCTGCAGTGATGTTGGATAGGAACCACACTGCTTCCTGCAAAATCAAACAAAATCAATCAGGAATTAAATAATAGAGAATCCTTCTGTGAATTATGTCCACTCTTATTTTTACATCTGCAACTTTAAACACAAGCAAGGATTTGATGGGATTGTGCAGAGCTAAGACACACCAAGGACTCCTCAGCAGGACTCTGTTACCAGCTTCAAGCAAATAATTCCAGGGAAAAGGGAATATTCTCTGGAGACAGAAAATGCCAGAGGAGCACTGATTGTTCCAGCTGATCAAAATCCCTGGAACAATCCTGACAGTGCAGGACTCAGCTCCTCACCTCCTTCCCAGTGCCTCCTCTTGGCTGCAGGAAAATGCAGTAATGTTAATTAAACACTTGGCTTTTAACAAGATTCTGGAGTTTGTGACTCTTTCTGCTCATTCTGAGCACCAGCCCAGGACTCTCCTCCCAGGCACAGCAAGAACAGATCTTTTCCTGTTGGGGAGTGACATTTGTTTCTTTTTACTTGTAGAATTTTTCCCTTAAGTTGCTAGGACACTAACTACTAAGTACTTTTAATTAAAACTTTTATGAATTTAAATAAAATTAAATTTATTTTTTAACAATATTTTGAAGTTTGTGACTCTCTCTGCTCATTCTGAGCACAAACCCAGGACTCTCCTCTCAGGTAAAGCAAGAACAAATCTTTTCCTGTTGGGGAGTTACATTTGTTTCTTTTTACTTGTAGAATTTTTCCCTTAAGTTGCTAGGATACTAACTACAGAGTACTTCAAATTAAAATTTTAAGTAATTTAATTAAAATTAAATTTATTTTTTAACAGTATTTTGAAGTTTGTGGCTCTCTCTGCTCATTCTGTGCACAAACCCAGGACTCTCTTCCAAGGCACAGCAAGAACAGATCTTCTCCTATTGGGGAATGACATTTGTTTCTTTTTATTTAANAAATTTGTTTCTTTTTACTTAGAGATTTTTTTTTCCCTGAAGTTGCTAGGACACTAACTACTAAGTACTTTTAATTAAAACTTTTATGAATTTAAATAAAATTAAATTTATTTTTTAACAATATTTTGAAGTTTGTGACTCTTTCTGCTCATTCTGAGCACAAACCCAGGACTCTCCTCTCAGGTAAAGCAAGAATAAATCTTTTCCTGTTGGGGAGTTAAATTTGTTTCTTTTTACTTGTAGAATTTTTTCCTTAAGTTGCTAGGACTTAAGGGTACTTTAAATTAAAATTTTAATTAATTGATTTTAAATTAAATTTAATTAAAATTAAATTTAATTTTAAACAATTTTTTGAAGTTTGTGACTCTTTCTGCTTGTTCTGAGCACAAACCCAGGACTCTCTTCCAAGGCACAGCAAGAACAGATCTTCTCCTATTGGGGAATGACATTTGTTTCTTTTTATTTAATGCCATATTTCCCTTAAGATGCTAGGACATTAACTACCCAGCACTTTAATTAAACACTTGATTTTTAACAATATTCTGAAGTTTGTGACTCTTTCTGCTCATTCTGTGCACAAACCCAGGACTCCCCTCCCAGGTACAGAACAAATCTCTTTCCCAGCAGCTCCTCCCTGAATTCAATCCAGAGCTCTCACCTCCCTTTTAGAGTGGAAATTTAAACCAAGAATTAACAGCTTTAAATATAATTTTAAATCTACTCAGTGTCTCAACCTCCTAAAACCCTGCAGCTGCCAGCTTTGTCCTTCCCCAGGACAATTCCCTTCCCTCATCTCCATTCCCTCCCCAATCTCCCTGCAGGAGAATTTTAATGGGAATTTCTGCAGAGTTGCTCCCAGTGACTCTCTGAGATCAGACCCCAGGCTCAGAGCTGACCCTGGCAGAGATTTGGGCAGCCTGGGGCTCTCCTGGAGGGCTGATTTTGGGGCTTTAATCACGGGCAGTGTTGGGGAGGGGCCCCAGAGGTGCCCAACACTCCTCAGATGCACTCCTGCCTCAGCACAGGCCATCAGAGCCCCCAGGAGAGCCCCCACACTCACACACACACACCCCAAACCCTGCCCCAACCCCTCCAAACACACCCAAACACACCCAAATCATCTGCAAATCATCACTTCCCTGAGAGTCACTTTGGTTCTCACCCACTGAGAGCCCCACATTGAGCTCAACAGCCTGAACTGGGAGAGGAAATTTGGGTTTTTTGCAGGTATTGGCATTTCTAGCAGCAGCTCCTGAGGGAATTCCCCAGGGATAGTGGTTTTCAGGGGGAAAATTCAGTGTTTGATGGAATTTGGTGCAGTTATAGNTTTCCCTGAGAGTCACCCGAGTTCTCACCCACTGACAGCTCCACATTCAACTCAACAGCCTGAATTGGGAGAGGAAATTTGGGTTTTTTGCAGATATTGGCATTTCTGGCAGCAGGTCCTGAGGGAATTCCCCAGGGATAATGGTTTTCAGGGGGAAAATTCAGTGTTTGATGGAATTTGCTGCAGTTATAGGAGCAGGAGTCAATTATAAAAAAANGTATTTGCTACAAATTGTTACAAACTGGTGGAAGACATCAGTTATTAAAAAAACTCAATCAGTATTTGCTGAAATTTGCTACAAACTGGTGGAAGGAGTCAATTATATTAAAAAAANCTGGAATTTGGTACAAACTGATGGAAGGAGTCAATAATTATTAGAAAAAAAATCAATATTTGATGAAATTTGCCACAAACTGGTGGAAGGAGTCAATTATATTAAAAAAAAATCATTATTTCCTGAAATTTGCTACAAACTGGTAAAAGCAGTCAATTCTAAAAAAAAATAAATCAGTATTTTCTGGAATTTGCCACAAACTACTGGAAGGAGTCAGTCATAAAAAAAGTCAATTATTAGAAAAAAAAAATCAATATTTGCTGGAATTTGGTACAAACTGGTAAAAGGTGTCAATTATTACAAAAAAAATCAGTATTTACTGAAATTTGTTACAAACTGGTGGAAAGAGTCAATTATATTTAAAAAAAAAATCAGTATTTGCTGGAATTTGCCACAAACTGGTGGAGGGAGTCAATTATAAAAAAAGAACCAATATTTCCTGAAATTTGTTACAAACTGGTGGAAGGAATCAATAATTATTAGAAAAAAAAAATCAATATTTGCTGGAATTTGGTACAAACTGGTAAAAGGTGTCAATTATTACAAAAAAAATCAGTATTTACTGAAATTTGTTACAAACTGGTGGAAAGAGTCAATTATATTTAAAAAAAAAATCAGTATTTGCTGGAATTTGCCACAAACTGGTGGAGGGAGTCAATTATAAAAAAAGAACCAATATTTCCTGAAATTTGTTACAAACTGGTGGAAGGAATCAATAATTATTAGAAAAAAATCAGTATTTGCTGGAATTTGCCATAAACAAGTGGAAGGAGTCAATAATTATTAGAAAAAAAATCAGTATTTGCAGGAATTTGCTATAAAATGGTGGAGGGAGTCAGTCATAAAAGAAAATCAGTATTTGCTGAAATTTGTTACAAACTGGGGGAAGGAATCAATTAAAAAAACACAAATCAGTATTTGCTGGAATTTGCCGCAAACTGGTAGAAGGAATCAATTACATCTATATGAAAATTTATTATTTGCTGAAAATGGTTACAAACTGGTGGAAGGCATCAATTATTAAAAAAACCCAGTCAGTATTTGCTGAAATTTGTTATAAACTGGTGGAGGGAGTAAATTATTAAAAAAAAAAAAAAAAATCAGTATTTGCTGCAATTTGCCCCAAACTGCTGGAAGGAGTCAACAATTCCCATTTTGATGCCACTCCACACCATGGAACCCAAACCCCGCCCAATTTCCAAAGCTGTCACTCAGATCAAACCCCTGCTGTTGCTCACCTTATTAATTTTTTCTTTGGGATGTGTCAGCAGTGCTGGGAAGTGGGACAGGGCCTCACAGTTGAGAACCACCTGGGTCTGCTCATCCGTGCCAGTGACAATGTTCCCCACAGCTCTCAGTGCTGCTGTCTGAAAAAAACAACAAAAAAACACTTTTTTTGCACCAAAAATGAGCACATCAAAGGTTTTATGCACATCAAGTTTTAAGTAAAGGTTCCTGAAAATGCTGCAGCAAAAGGGGAAATAAATCTTTGTAAAATTTCAATTTTACGCTGAATTTTTTGAGGTAAAAAAAGAAAAAATATCTTTTTTTTTTTCTTGTTTTTTTGGTTGTAGTACATTTTGGGAGTTGCTTGATCCACGTGGTCCAGACTCACCTGGACTTTGACTTCCTGGTGGCTGAGGAGAGGAACCAAGTGAGGGACAATTCCAGAGTCTATCACCATCTGGATCTGCTCATTGCCAGCATCCGTGAGATAGGAGAGGGCCCAGACTGTGTCTACCAGGATCTGCCAGGAAACACAGCCAAAATCACTCCAAAATAATGGGAATTCACAGGGAAAATAGCATAGAAATAGCTCCAAAATAAGGGAAATTTAGAGGGAAAATAGCACAGAAATAGGTCCAAAATAAAGGAAATTTCTGAATAAAATAGCACAGGAACAGCTCCAAAATAATGGGTATTTATAGGTTTAATGGCTCCAAAGTAATGAACATTTCTGGATAAATTAGCACAGAAATAGGTTCAAAATAATGGAAATTTAGAGGTAAAATAGCACAGAAATTGCTCCAAAATAATGGACATTTAGGGGTAAAATAGCTCCAAAGTAATGAGCATTTCTGGAAAAATTAGCACAGAAAATGCTCCAAGATAATAGAAATTTCTGGATAAAATAGCACCATAACTGCTCCAAAATAATGGACATTTATATGTAAAATAGCCAAGAAATAGCTCCAAAATAAAGGACATTTATAGGTAAAATAGCTCCAAAGTAATGAGCATTTCTGGATAAAACAGCACAGAAATAGGTTCAAAATAATGGAAATTTATAGGTAAAATAGCTCCAAAATCATGGACATTTAGGGGTAAAACAGCACAGAAATTGCTCCAGAAAATGGGCATTTATACGTAAAATAGCTCCAAAGTAATGAGCATTTCTGGATAAAATAGTACAGAAATTGCTCCAAAATAATAGAATTTTCTGGATAAAACAGCACAGAAATGGCTCCAAAATAATGGAAATTTCTGGATAAATTAGCACAGAAATAGCTCCGAAATAAAGGACATTTAGAGGTAAAATAGCTCCAAAATAATGAAAATTTGTGATAAAATAGCACAGAAATTGCTCCAAAATAATGGAAATTTATAGGTAAAATAGCACAGAAATTGCTCCAAAATAATGAGCATTTATAGGTAAAACAGCTCCAAAACAATGAAAATTTATGGGTAAAATAACACAGAGATAAATCAAATCAAACAAACAGCTGTAAAACANTGGTGGAAGGAATCAATAATTATTAGAAAAAAATCAGTATTTGCTGGAATTTGCCATAAACAAGTGGAAGGAGTCAATAATTATTAGAAAAAAAATCAGTATTTGCAGGAATTTGCTATAAAATGGTGGAGGGAGTCAGTCATAAAAGAAAATCAGTATTTGCTGAAATTTGTTACAAACTGGGGGAAGGAATCAATTAAAAAAACACAAATCAGTATTTGCTGGAATTTGCCATAAACAAGTGGAAGGAGTCAATAATTATTAGAAAAAAAATCAGTATTTGCTGCAATTTGCCCCAAACTGCTGGAAGGAGTCAACAATTCCCATTTTGATGCCACTCCACACCATGGAGCCCATGGGCATTTATACGTAAAATAGCTCCAAAGTAATGAGCATTTCTGGATAAAATTTTTCTTTGGGATGTGTCAGCAGTGCTGGGAAGTGGGACAGGGCCTCACAGTTGAGAACCACCTGGGTCTGCTCATCCGTGCCAGTGACAATGTTCCCCACAGCTCTCAGTGCTGCTGTCTGAAAAAAACATCAAAAAACCACCTTTTTTTTGCACCAAAAATGAGCACAAAGGTTTTATTTTATGTACACAAAGTTTTATGTAAAGGGTTGCAAATGCTGCAGCAAAAGGGGAAATAAATATTTGTAAAATTTCAATTTTACGCTGAATTTTTTGAGGGAAAAAGGGAAAAATATCTTTTTTTTGTTTTTGTTGTTGTAGTACATTTTGGGAGTTGCTTGATCCACGTGGTCCAGACTCACCTGGACTTTGACTTCCTGGTGGCTGAGGAGAGGAACCAAGTGAGGGACAATTCCAGAGTCTATCACCATCTGGATCTGCTCATTGCCAGCATCCGTGAGATAGGAGAGGGCCCAGACTGTGTCTACCAGGATCTGCCAGGAAACACAGCCAAAATCACTCCAAAATAATGGGAATTTGCAGGGAAAACAGCACAGAAATTGCTCCAAAATAAGGGAAATTTAGAGGGAAAATAGCACAGAAATAAGTCCAAAATAATGGAAATTTCTGGATAGAATAGCACAGAAACTGCTCCAGAAAATGGACATTTATGGGTAAAATAGCTCCAAAGTAATGAAAATTTATAGGCAAAATAGCACAGAAATTGCTCCAAAATAATGGAAATTTAGAGAGAAAACAGCACAGAAATAGGTCCAAAATAATGGAAATTTCTGGACAGAATAGCACAGAAATACCTCCAGAAGATGGACATTTAGAGGTAAAATAGCTCCAAAATAATGAACATTTATAGGCAAAATAGCACAGAAATTGCTCCAGAAAATGGACATTTATGGGTAAAATAGCTCCAAAGTAATGAGCATTTTTGGATAAAATAGCACAGAAACAGCTCCAAAATAAATGACATTTATAGGTAAAATAGCACAGAAACAGCTCCAAAATAATGGGTATTTATAGGTTTAATAGCTCCAAAGTAATGAGCATTTCTGGATAAATTAGCACAGAAATAGGTTCAAAATAATGGAAATTTAGAGGTAAAATAGCACAGAAATTGCTCCAAAATAATGGACATTTAGGGGTAAAATAGCTCCAAAGTAATGAGCATTTCTGGATAAATTAGCACAGAAAATGCTCCAAGATAATAGAAATTTCTGGATAAAATAGCACAGAAACTGCCCCAAAATAATGGACATTTATATGTAAAATAGCCAAGAAATAGCTCCAAAATAAAGGACATTTATAGGTAAAATAGCTCCAAAGTAATGAGCATTTCTGGATAAAACAGCACAGAAATAGGTTCAAAATAATGGAAATTTATAGGTAAAATAGCTCCAAAATCATGGACATTTAGGGGTAAAACAGCACAGAAATTGCTCCAGAAAATGGGCATTTATACGTAAAATAGCTCCAAAGTAATGAGCATTTCTGGATAAAATAGTACAGAAATTGCTCCAAAATAATAGAATTTTCTGGATAAAACAGCACAGAAATAGGTTTTGCTCCAAAATAATGGAAATTTCTGGATAAATTAGCACATCTCCAAAATAATGAGCATTTCTAGATAAAATGGCACAGAAATTGCTCCAAAAAAATGGAAATTTATTGGTAAAATAGCACAGAAATTGCTCCAAAATAATGGAAATTTCTGGATAAATTAGCACAGAAATAGCTCCGAAATAAAGGACATTTAGAGGTAAAATAGCTCCAAAATAATGAAAATTTGTGATAAAATAGCACAGAAATTGCTCCAAAATAATAGAATTTTCTGGATAAAATAGCACAGAAGTTGCTCCAAAATAATGGAAATTTCTGGATAAAATAGCACAGAAATTGCTCCAAAATAATGGAAATTTATAGGTAAAATAGCACAGAAATAGGTTCAAAACAATGGACATTTATAGGTAAAATAGTCCAGAAACTGCTCCAAAATAATGGAAATTTCTGATAAAATAGCACAGAAATTGCTCCAAAATAATGGAAATTTATAGGTAAAATAGCACAGAAATTGCTCCAAAATAATGAGCATTTATAGGTAAAACAGCTCCAAAACAATGAAAATTTATGGGTAAAATAGCCCAGAAATAAATCAAATCAAACAAACAGCTGTAAAACAGAAATACCAGGGGGGGGAAAAAATAATCACAATTTAAAAATAACGTCGCGATTTAAAAATAATACCAACATTTTCAAACAAGCAGGGAATAGATACCCAGAAAAGCTCATTCTGATCAAAATGAAGATGACAAATTTAAATTTGGATCTCAATTTCAGCCAGAAACACCCCAGAGGAAGCTGGGGGTGACACTCACATTTACATCGGTGTGGTGAATCAGCACGCAGAGCGCAGGCAGGATCTGAGGGCACAAACAAACACCTGGGGGTTAATTCTGGGGCACCCCAAACACCTCCCCACAGCTGGATCCCAGCCCCCCACAGCTGGATGGCAGCTGTGCCAGCACCTCCTGGATGGTCTCCATGGGGGGAGGGGGGTCCTTGTGGCGGCACAGGTTCACCATGACCCAGGTGACGTTCCTGAGGAAGGTGATGGGGATGGAGGGGCTGATGAAGGACAGCAGGGGCTTCACCACGCCCAGGCTGATGACATAATCTCTGCACTGGGGGCCATCACCTGTGGGGGGACACAAAACAGAAAGTGGGTTAAAGGTTTTATCAGGAAACAGCCTGTGGCTTCTCATTTTTAACAGATAACCTCCCATCGTCCTGAGATTTTCCACAGAAAACAGCCCATGGGTCACAGATTTTACCAGGACACAGCTCATCATTTCCAGATTTTCCACAGAAAACAGCCCATGGGTCACAGATTTTACCAGGACACAGCTCATCATTTCCAGATTTTCCACAGAAAACAGCTCATGGCTTCCAGATTTTACCAGAAAAAATCTTGTCATTTAGAGATTTTACCAGAAAACAGCCCATAGTTTCCCATTTTTAACTGACAACCTCCTGTCATCCAGAGATTTTCCACAGAAAACAGCTCATGGTTTCCAGATTTGACCAGGACACAGCCCATGGTGTCCAATTTTTTACAGAAAACTTCCCATCATTTAGATATTTTAGCAGAACACAGCCCATGGTTTCCAGATTTTACCAAAACACAGCCCATCACTCACAGATTTTACCAGAAGACATCTTGTCATTTAGAGATTTGACCAGAAAACAGCCCATGGTTTCTCATTTTTAACTGACAGCCTCCTGTCATCCAGAGATTTTCCACAGAAAACAGCTCATGGCTTCCAGATTTTACCAGAAAAAATCTTGTCATTTAGAGATTTTACCAAAAAACAGCCCATGGTTACCAGATGTTAACAGAAAACAGCCCATGGTTTTATAGATTTTAATAGAGCACATCCCATAATCTTGGGATTTTCCACAGAAAACAGCCCATGGTTTCCAGATTTTCCACAGAAAAAATCTTGTCATTTAGCTTTTACCAGAAAACAGCCCATGGTTTCTAGATTTTAATAGAGCACATCCCATCATCTCAAGATTTGACCAAAAGACATCTTGTCATTTAGAGATTTGACCAGGACACAGCCCATGGTTTCCAGATTTCCCACAGAAAACAGCCCATGGTTACCAGATGTTAACAGAAAACATTCCATGGTTTTATAGATTTTAATAGAGCACATCCCATAATCTTGAGATTTCCCACAGAAAACAGCTCATGGCTTCCAGATTTTACCAGGACACAGCCCATGGTTTCCAACTTTTAACAGAAAACTTCCCATCATCTAGAGATTTCCACAGAAAACAGCCCATGGTTTCCAGATTTTCCCAGAACACAGCCCATGGCTTCCAGATTTTCCACAGAAAAAATCTTGTCATTTGGAGATTTTACCAGGACACAGCCCATGGTTTCCAATTTTTAGCAGAAAACTTCCCATCGTCCAGAGATTTTCCACAGAACACAGCCCATGGCTTCCAGATTTTCCCAGAAAACAGCCCATCAGAGATTTTACCAGAAGACATCTTGTCATTTTGAGATTTTACCAGAAAAAAATCTTGTCATTTGGGGATTTTACCAGAAAACAGCCCATGGTTTCCAGATTTTCCCAGAAAACAGCCCATCAGAGATTTTACCAGAAGACATCTTGTCATTTTGAGATTTTACCAGAAAAATTTCTGTCATTTTGAAATTTTACCAGAAAAAAATCTTGTCATTTGGGGATTTTACCAGAAAACAGCCCATGGTTTCCAGATTTTAACAGAAAACAGCCCATGGTTTCCAGATTTTAACAGACAAACTCCCATCATCCAAAGATTTTCCACAGAAAAAATCTTGTCATTTTGAGATTTTACCAGAAAAAATCTTGTCATTTTGAGATTTTCCACAGAAAACAGCCCACGGCTTCCAGATTTTATCAGAAAAAAATCTTGTCATTTTGAGATTNGTCCAGATTTGACCAGAAAAGGTCTTGTCATTTGGAGATTTTACCAGAAAAAAACCCTTTTAATTTACAGCCAACCATTTCCAGATTTTAGCAGAAAACTTCCCATAATTTCTAGATTTATGGGTAAGAGATTTATGTTGAGACAACATCACCAAGAACAGAGAGCCCAACACATGCCTGAAGATTCCTTGACAAAATTTTATAAACAATAATAAAACATTCCAGAGGTTGGTGGTGGCAGGAGCAAAAATAATAATAATAAAACATCCCCAGAAATTGGTGGTGAAAGGAGCAACAATAATAATAAATAATAATAATTTTTTTAAATCACCCCCAGAGATTGGTGGTAGCAGGAGTAACAATACTAATAATAAAATATTCCCAGAAATTGGTGGTGGAAGGAATAATAATGATAGTAGTAGTAATAATAATAACAACAACAATAATAATAATAATAATAAAACCCCAGAAGTTGGTGGTGAAAGGAATAACAGTAATATAATTATTAATATTTTAAAAAACCCATGCCCAGAGGTTGATGGTGGCAGGAGTAACAAACAATAATAATAATAATAAAACATGCCTAGAATTTGGTGGTGGCAGAAGTAACAATAATATTAATCATACTAAAAATAATATTTTTTTAAAAAATCCCCACAGGTTGATGATGGCAGGAGTAACAATAATATTAATAAAAATAACATTTTAAAAATCCACAGAGGTTGATGGTGGCAGGAGTAACAATCATAATAATAATAAAAACGTGCCCAGAATTTGGTAGTGAAAGGACTAAAATTAACAATAAAACAACCCCAGAAGTTGATGGTAAAAGGAATAACAGTAATATTATTAGTAGTATTTTTAAAAACCCATGCCCAGAGGTTGA
>VWYE01011279.1:0-94684 GCA_013398995.1 Alaudala cheleensis
CCCACCCCCACACTCACTCACAGGTTTACATAGATCCTAGAGACCTCACGGCCAGAAAACACTTCCTTTATGCAGCTTCACAAAGTATTCAGCACAGAATCATGAAATGGCCTAGACTGGAGAAAACCTTAGAGATCATCTCATTCCACTGCCCTGCTGTGAGTAGGGACAAGAGATCAGGTCACTCAGAGCTCCATCCAACCTGGCCTTGAACTCTTCCAGGGATGGGGCATTCTCAACTTCTCTGGGTAATGTGTGCCAGTGCCTCTCACCCCACAGTGCAGAACTTTTTCCTAATATCTAATATAATCTCTCTCAGTTTGAAGTAATTTCCCCCTATCCTGTCACTACATGCTCTTGTAAAAAGTCCCTCTTCATCTTTCTTGTAGGCTCCCTTCAGCTTCTGGAAAGACACAATTAGGTCACTGACTACATCAAATGTACTCATGAACAACTCCTGGGTTAGCTGTAAGTGATTCAGACTTCTTACAGAAAAGTTACACTTGTTACTTTTTTTGTAATTTTCACTGTCCTACAGTCTTTTTAAAGGTGAAGGAGAGAAACAGACTTTATTGTTCCTTACAGAAACTCTGTGTGCTGCTTCCTGATGGGTGTATTACTCCTGTTTCCCCTTATGGGAGAGAGAACTTGCTTTAAAAGAATATCCCTTCTAATACATCAGTTTTTCTTAGTGGTTACCATGAGCATTCTCATTTAATACCATAACAAAATTTTACTAATAATATGAAATTATGCCATTTTACCAATATTGTAGAATACCTGGGTTATATCCCATATTAATATCATGGGGCTAAAGCAGCAAGACAGCCCTAAAGGCATATAAAATGACAGCATTTCTCTGACCACAGTTTTAATGATGGCTTGCTTCCTGACATCTGGGCTAATACCAGGAGAACCGAACAAGATCAGAAGATGAAATTTAGATACTGGTCCTGAACATTCTGAATTTCTTGAGAAATTTGGTAATTTCCTACATGATACTACTTATTGCTACTTAATATAAATATAAATACTCAGCTGAGCTGGCTGTAAACACCTCCCATCTATGATGTGAGCAAGAAGAAACTTTTTTCAAAGACTCAAGGTTGTCACAGGAAAGGGACACCTTGCGACCTTAAAGCCCTGAGTAGTTCAAGGTTTAAGTTACTTTGAATCCCAACAGTCTTCCTGTAAGCTTAGGCTGATTGAAAGACAACAATGCAATTCAATTTTGAGAGCTAATTTTATTTATTATATATATAAAGAATATAGGTTCTCCTTTATTGAACTATCGTAGTTGTATTCAAAGAATAAAATCTACTTTTTCTTGCCCTATGAACATGCTCATGTTTTCCCTCATTCATTCTTTTGCCCTATGAGTTCACAGTAAAGCAAATCTGATCTTTTGTCTTTTTAATTAGTCATGTTTGTGATCAAGAGTTTAAAACAATTCTTTACTAAATGAGAAAAAATAGGAAACATTTCAAAAGTAAGTGGAAAATCAACATAGTTTCTTAAAGTAGGAGCTCCAAGTTCTGGGTTACTCAGGAAACTGGGGACAGTGAGGAATAGAATAGTTCTAGCAAGATTTTAAAAATTCAGGGACTGCTTTGGGAGCCATGTAGAGATGGATCCATATGTCTGAACTCAGCCAATTAATAATATCCCACAGCAGACTGCTGGAGTGGCCATTTTCATATCTTTACATCTGCTTTTGCTGTGGCTGAAACTCTAATGACATTAAGCAAAGAGGCAGCACAACAGCACAGAACAAAATCCTATCTAGCCCTATATTCCTGTCTTTGTCTAGCCATGCAAATCAGAGGACATATTTCCTATCCAACATCAAACATTCAGTCAAAGCTGTTTTGTTCTGTGGCTTATAAAACATGTATTTCTGTCTATATCTTTATGTGTTTACATTCAATGGCTTTTAGAACAAGAAATACAACAGAAAAATACAACAGAGAATTTGTAATGAAACTTTGCTGGAAAAATACTGAATACTTATATTCCAAATATAAGCCTTTGTCAATTCTGGCATTAGATTTGACTGTAGTATCGACAGGTATTTATTTTAAAACTATATTGTAATATATAATGTGAGCTTGTTTATCTCTCATTTATTCCTAAGACATTGAAAGTTATGATATCCAATAGATCTAATATAGTATTCACCTTAAATGATAGTTGGATTGCTGGCATTTAACCAATAGTGCATTTAGATGGTTTAAAAAAAAAAAGTTGCAAGGGAAACAATCTCTATCTCCTTAAAGGAAGTAATTTGAGCTGATTATACAGAGTGCAATGATGCATTAATACATCACTGGATGTGAAATGTGTACAGCGTATCACATAATTCTTTATTTAGGGTTTATTAAACAAGCATTGACCTTCAGTCTTATCATACACCAAACTGTATCCTCATAGTTCAATAAAGTAGGTTGTCAAAGTAAATATTTACAGCAGCTAGTAAAATAAAATCAGGTTATTTTCACTAATGGTCTATAGTGAACATTTATTTTTTGAGCAGCTATATTCTTTCTGTCAAGAGGAAGTCCTCTTTGGCATTAGAGATCCCATCCAACGTGGACCCTTGAAAGCAGGCAACTGATTCAGGGTGGTATTCTGTAGCTTTTAAAGTTGAATTTTTCAGGACAAGACCAGAAACTTGAATAACTTCATTTACAATGGCTCAGCTTTTCTGACTGATAGAAAAAGGAACCAGCAAACACTGCCTGATGCTGTCCTACTGAACATAAAAGAACACTTCTCTCCTGGCACAAAAGAGAAGTGCATTCAGTTACACTCTCTCGTTAGGGTAATCAGTGGCATCAAATAACCATAGAATCTGCAGTATAACCAATCTCACAGGAAAAGAAAATGACTAATAAATCAATTGCCTATAGCTGAGTACCACTGTGATGTCATTTCTTAAAGGGAGGGCTTCACATAAAAAACCACAATTGATAATGGTTGCGTTGAGTAAAGCTACTTATCTATTTCTAGTATAAAACAGTGTTTCTTCTTACAAAAACTTCCTTTTTGGCTAAAAAAAATTTAGAAATTATTAGCCAAATTATTAGCCAAATTATTATCCGGTATTATTGTTAAACAGAATGAAACTTCTGTATGAAGGTTATAGCATTGAAAATTAAAGCAATGAAAGAGCAGTTTCTAATGTGGTTTTGTGTATGTAATTATATTCCAGGTGTTATATATGTTCAATTCAGAATCCAATATTGTATTTTAACAAAAGTATGTGTATGCATGTATATATGTGGGACACCCCCTTCATCAAATTATAAATGTCCTCATCAAATTATAACTGTGCTCTTAGGTATCCAGTCACCATTCCCAGCAGTGTAAGATGACCCTAAAGACCAAAAAAAGAAAGAAAGGTGGAAGCTGGAGAAGCATTCCTTCTGGTATATTTAGAAAAGACTTATTGTAATCATAATTTTCTTACGTACAACATAACTGTCACTAACCTTAAAAAAAAAAAAAGAGACGTAATAAATCCCAAACTAAGAGAAGAACCATCCATCCAGTCCCTAGTGTGCTACTGAAACAATGGCATTGTCAGGGGACAGCCAATATCACACCTGATCATATTCTGATGGTCTTCATTTGGAACAGCAAAGTAGCACTTGAAATCTGACTGTATCTACAGTCAGTCTGCATTTATTGGTGAGTGCAGCAGCTTGCCCAGTGCATGGCAAACTCTGGTACTGCTGGCTTCTTGGAACAGCACTTTGAAAGGCTTTAGATGTTACCTCACATGCAATGTGGTTCAAAACAGAGGTGGTAAAATAGATGGAAATATACAACCTCTTCACAGCACTACACACCATCATGGCATGTCCAGAGATCCATCCCAACACACAGAGCTCAGCTCTCCTTGGGCATTTTTGGGCACACCAGATAACTTTTTGAGGGACTACAACAAGTTAGATACAATGTTGTAATTTCAAAGAGGCTTTTAAGACAATTAATATGGTACATCGACCATAATGTAAGGTATTCTGGAAAGGTCTGGCTGTTTTTCTTTTTTTTAAAGTGGGATTTTGTTGCCGCCAAGGCAAAGAAAATAATTTGTAGCTACAAGAATAACATTCATAAGGATGTACCTTTTTATTTTCAACATGTTATAGCAATATATGGTAGGCTATAATTAATTTCTGTTCTCAAACTTCTAATTTTATTTCATTTTGAAGTTCAGATCCCAGCCATGATGTATTTGGGTTTGGGGGTTTTATTGGGTTTTGCTTTGCATTTTTGGTGGTTATACTGTTGTTGTCTGCTTTGGTTTTTTTTTTTTTTTCTTTTCTTTTTGTTTTGGGTTTTCAGTGTTTTTGTTGTTGTTTGGGGATTTTTTTGTTTGTTTTGTCTGGGTTTTTGTTGTTGTTTGGGATTTTTTTGTGGGTCTTGTTTTGTTTTGTTTTGTGGGGTTTTTCAGTTGGTTGGTTGGCTGATTTTGGTTTTTTTGGGAGGATTTTGTTTTTTTGGGTCTTTTTATATTTTTCAAGGAGACTGTTACTCAAACACGTATATATCTTTTCACTAAAGAAGCTGGGAAAAAATTGAAAGAAAGAAATAATTACAACTTCTTGGCATAGTTGTAATTCACTAGTACACTGAAATAATAAATTGATGTTTTCAGTACCATTTGTTCCATTGAGTGGTTTAATAAAGAACCTTTTATACTGCACCAGCTATACAATAATGGAATAAAACATATAGTGGCTTGACAAATTCACCAGATTTATAGTAAAATCTGTTCTTTTCTGCAACACCATCCATATTTGGAAGGGGGAAAAAAGCTGGTTCTGTTTTTCATCACTGGTTTTCTACATTCCCTTAATTTCAATCTAACTTTTATGGCAACAAGTTCTTCAATTTTCCCTATCTACCCTTTATGTTCCCTTTACAAAATTTAGAATGGCTTTTGTGCAGGACAATTCCTCTGAAAAGTTTCTTTCTCCAGCCTCATTGGAGATTAAGGAAAGGTTCAGAACAGAAACTGTGCATCATCTCCCAGACCAGAGAGTGTAAGTGAAATTTTACAGAGAGAGAGTAAGGTGTTCAGCAAGAAAGGATTTCTATTACCAGTTTAAAATGGATAAATGAAGATCAAATTTTAATTTCATAGTACTGCCTTCTTTGATTGAAAAGCAATTGGAAATGATGCCATAGACACAAGTATTTCTATGAGATCTTGCAAAGAGATATTTAATTAATACACAAATAACTTCAGAAGGTTTATGGAGCAGTCTTTTGAAGACATTTATGATACAAAAGCTGGGTAAAAACATGATAAAAAATACATATCAGTGATTCTTTTTTTGTGACATTTTTAATTAAACAAATGGTTTTACTAATTAGACTTACTTTTCTCCCAGTTTTTGACTTGGAACATAATCCCATTAAAAATATATTCAGTAAAACATATACCTCCCTGAAATGCAACAAGCCCAAGATTTACTTTTATTTTGTAACAGAAGTCTTGCATTTTCAAATCCCTTCTGAATCTGCAAAGGTTCAGAATTATCCAATATAAGTCCTATGGCTATGGTAGGACTAAAGGGGAATAGGGACCAAGGGGAATGTGGGACATTCTAGAAATAGATGTGGGAGAGCAGAAGGCTTGTAGTCAAATGAGGGGACATAGGAATTTGCAGGGTCATCAGACTGCCTCAACATCAACAGTGGGTGCTATGGTCTTTGTTTGCAGCTATAGACTATTTAACAGAGAAAAACAGAAACCAGAATAGAGCACTTCCTGCTTTGGTGTGACTTAAGCCTTGTTCAAAGAATCAGTCCATTGCTATTCAAACAATGTTAAACATCTTTAAAAATTGTGTGTAAAGAGTTTTATAGACTGCTGTTTTATAAGTTTACTGAAAAATGCAAAGATGTAGCAGTGCTGCTGTGTCCCCAGTAGGGCTGCTGTTACATGTCCATTTACTTCTTTATCCACGTATTACTGTAGGTGGGAAGGATTTCCTTCTCATTCCTCCCATTCTCCAACACACCCTGGCTCTGGCTTCTCAGAATCACTATGTAGGATGAAAAATTTTGCTCATAATTATCAAATTTCTTTATAGTTAAACCATTGTGAGAGGGACTTATTTACTGATTATGTAGCTTCCTTAAAAATAATTAAAAACAAAAATTTGTTTTGATAGATTTACATTTGGTGGGTTTTACTACATTAAAGACTGAACAAAATGAGACTATCCACTAATTTATATTTGAAATTATGGATAAAAACTTTTATTTGATGGAAGTAAATACTCATTAGAGATGGACTGATCTGAAGATGCTCAAATTTAAAGGAATATCATGGCATGTGGTCTATTAACTACATGAGGATGAATGACAGAACAGACTTATGGAGAAACAGGTACAGGACAAGAAGGTACAGCTGACCACAATAACTGGTTGAACAACTAGTAAGTATCAGGCAAGAAGATAACTTAAAAATAATGATAAGAATAGCAAACACAGGCAATTACCAACAGCTGAATCATTGTATCCTTAGGCCATATTTATTCAGTACTAACTTTTCATGCGTCTTGATTGGCTTTGCACATGTGTGAAATTGGTATTTCTCTCTTAGATTTCCCAATAAAGGCATCAGTACAAGAAAGAAAGGTGGGGGGAGGGGAAGAGAAAAAGTATACTATAAGTAATCTTATTGGGCTTGTCTTGTCTCCTGCCACTGGACATAAATTTGTAGCTAATCCTCAGCCAAAAAATATGCAGTAAGTACTCTAAACAAAAGCAAACCTGTGGCCATGTGAATCCATGAATAAAAGTTGCAAGTATGTCAGTAAGAATTTGGGTTAGAATTTTTTATTTTTCATGTTTATTGTCAAGTTACACCTTTATTACCCAAAGAGAGTTTATTAAGTGTGTATATTATTTTATTTTAACAATTATCCTATCCTTTTTCTTTTGTCTCTAGCTCTCTGTCATAACTTGGAGCATTGGGATTGCTCAGCCTGGAGAAGAAAAGGCTTTGGAGAGACTTAGATCAGCCTCCCAGTAGCTACATGGGGCTTGCAAGAAGGTTGGAGAAGGACAATTCATGAAGGCATGTAGTCACAGGACAAGGGGGAATGGTCTTATGCTGAAGGAGGGTAGGTTTAGATATTAGGAAAAATTCTTTACTGTGAAGGTGCCTTGCTGGAACAGATTGCCCAGAGAAGCTGTACATGTCCCATACCTGGAAGTGTTCAACATCAAGTTGGATGGCACTCTGGAATGTTCACTGCCCATGGCAGGGAGGTTGAAACCAGATGATGTTCAAGAACATCATCTTCCAAACCTTTCTATTCTATTAAAGTATTCTATTATTCTGTTTTTCTATAATAACTTCTTTGTCCAAAGGTAAAAGATGATAAATACATTCTGTTTCCACAGAATAATTTACAAACATTTTATTTACATCTATCATTTATTTGGATTGCCTGTCTTTGTTCTTCTGCATATTCAGTAGTTATCTTTATGTATTGAAGTTCTTTGGATTTCAGGAATTAAAGACCCAAAGTGCTGTTTGAGTAACAAACTCTAGTTATGCAAAGGATCTTAAAAAAGTTCTCAACTCCTTAAAAAAAAAAAAATAAGGCACTGTAAACAGAATCACTAGTTGCTTTTGAAAATGGACTCACTTTTCTTTAAATATCCTACTGATTTTTCCTCTTTTCCAGAACTGTACAGAGTATTTATCGCTGCGTTAAGGATTTTTTCAGGAATTATTGAGTTGGCAATAAGAGAGCTACAAACCCAGTCACGCTGTGGGTCCTTCTTCTTTTTATTTTCTCCACGCTGGCCAATTTCCAAAAAAGGGAACATTATTTGCCTGTCTTATGAAAGACTTTCTTACTTAGCTGGACCTGCTCTTGCACTGTTGTCTGACATTATATAAAGCTCAGCTGTATTATCAGACACTTGGATCTCTTTTACTTCACTCACACTTGCTGTCAGCCACTCTTTCTTGCCAAATATGGAGGCCAGCCCAAAACAAATTACTGTTCATGTTTTGGTTTCAAGTGCCCTGACCAGTGTGATTTCCAGTTCTCTTCAGTTTTGGCCAAACGCCAAGTGCACCAGCCTTATTACAAATTCCTGAAAATTGGGGTTTGTAATGGAAGTGCTGACACAGGCCTAAATATTGGCACGGACAACATAATTATAATTATGCAAGGAGAGATGAGCAAGAAGGACACGATTGTTGAACACAGCAAAAGAGCTGCTCTCATTAATCATCTCATACATTTGAGAAAATGACTTTGGAAAAGGAGAGGTTAAAATGCTGAAGTACTGAAAGAAGGTGAACAGAAGACCACAGTTCATCCCAGTGTTCCTATTATAGCATCCAGAGATAATGAGGAGATTAAATTTCTCTGAATAAGGACTGTGCTAAATATAATTGTTGTTTCCTTAGGGTCCAATATTAAGCATTGTAGCAAAATGAAACAGAAGAAATTGGAGCCAAACTCTGGGAGAAGCTGATATGGATACTCTGCTTCAGGTATTTTTTTCCAGG
This sequence comes from Alaudala cheleensis, assembly GCA_013398995.1. Classification (NCBI taxonomy): domain Eukaryota; kingdom Metazoa; phylum Chordata; class Aves; order Passeriformes; family Alaudidae; genus Alaudala; species Alaudala cheleensis. The sequence continues at coordinate 8,555 of VWYE01011279.1, forward strand.
CTGTGGCATGGTTTCTAATTTTACACTGGCTTTCACCAAGCCATTATTTTATTAGAATTAGGCTAGTCACAGGGTGTGATTAGTCCTTTCAACCTATTAGAAAGAGCAGGAAATATGTGGATAGATAGATCAATACAGGGACTCATGTGTGCGCTTGTGTATGCTCACAAACATACAAACTATTTCTTTGTTTGTTTGTTTGCATGACTGCACATGAACATTCAGGTAAAAACACACAAACTTAATGTATGAAGACCTATAGTGGCTTCCAAACATCCTTTTATGTAGAAGTTCCAAATAGAAACCCCTCTCCCAAAATTGGAAAATTTTACTCACTGTACTTGTATTAGTACAGACTTCCTGTGTGAAGCTATCATCAAGCTTGCTCTTACAAATCAAAAGCCCTGAAATACAAAAGAAAGGGAAAGAAAAAAACTTTTTTGAAACAAGTATTGAGTCAGTCTTGAAACAGTGGGAATTAAAATCCTTATTTTCTTCATTTCTTCACCAATAATTTGTATATTAAATGACTACAATTTCTTTTAAAATATATTCAGATAAATACACAAATAATATTTAATACAGAATAATAATAGATTAAAAGATTTATTTGTTTTTTAATAGATAAAATCAGAAAGCAACCATAAAAGTAGGTAAGTGAAATTTCTAGTTGTGACTTAAGAGACATTCCCATCTGTTGCCATTGCTAGATGGTTTGTTATAGAACAGTCATGTGTGAAAATTATTAGGAAAATATTAGCTTTTCAGTTTGAACAAAACAAACAAACAAACAAACAAACAAACAAACAAAAAAAGCTGAACCTAAGTTAACTGTTTTCTACTGTCTGTTTCACAGACATTATCTTTAACTGAAAGATGCTTTGTATCTTATTTCCCTAGACCCGTGGCATCAGTGAACTGTATTTTCTCCTGGGAGTGGAGCCATAGTCATTGGCCTGAGATGGCCATTGCAAGATTATAAAGGTGAATCTTTTATCCTAGATGCCCACAGTGGTCTAGACTGATGGCTAGAACTGGAAAAGGTCATCAAATATTAATACTCAGGAGCCACCGTCTAACCTGTGAATGAAAGAATGCTGCTACTCAGCATACATATCCCTTTCTAACCAAGTGTAAAGATGGTGGATTAATATTTCATGTGAACATATTCTCACATGAAAGAAAGGATCAAAATTATTAGAGCTAATAATTTAAAAATTGGTAATTTTTTTCTTAAGTTAAACTCCTTGCACACATAATGTTTTACTTAAATTTCCCAAACATTAAAGGAGGACAGAATCTCCTCAATTTTCAAACGCATCTCTAAAAAACATGCAGTAGTAACCAGCCCTATCATAAATAGGTGCAGTTCCCAGTGCAGTTGGTGGTCAATATGGTTCTCAATACTGGAGTTTAATTTGTCTCTTGAATCATTATATCCATAGATTTTAAAAACATTCCTGTGGGTTAGTTTTATACCTGTTGGCAGATAGATTTCTTATGGCCCCATAATCACAGGGTAGCCTGTAGAGCTCTGGGATATTAAATAAAATCAGCAGGCAGGAATGACTACACAATTGATAGACTGCAAAATCGTTAAATAGTTGGTAACTTAGCTGTAGAATGAAAGGTACCAGCTGCTGAATGTGAAAGAATCAGAGAATGAGAACAACAGTAGAAGCAGAAGTTCAAGACATTTACCTGACAAAGAATCCCTTGACTGCTTTCAGAGTGTTGCTGTGTGAAACTGAGAGATTTCATAATTGTTACTTACTTTAGACCTTCTGCAAGAAAAGGTATCTCAGATACCTCTCTGACAAGCACAAATTGTTAGGAGGTATCTATCTAGATGCCATGCACTGAAAATGACCAAAGGAAATGTGTAAAAACACAAAAACAATGGAATAAATGTAATTTCCTTCAACCAATCTCATTGCACAGCATTGTAAAGGTTTGTATGAAATAGCATATCTGTAACTCTAGCTCCATTGTCCTTAGAAAGACACTCCAGATTTATCCATTTGTTTATGACTTATAGTCTCTTTATTAATACTATTTAATGTTACCATGTGGTTAATGATCCCTCCAAGGACACTACATCAAAAATTGTCTTTTATGTACAGACAGACTGGGGAATGAGAGGCTGCAGAGCAGTGCCATGGAAAGGGCCCTGGGGTCCTGGGCCATGGCAAAAGTCGAACATGAGCCAGCAGTGCCCTGGCAGCCAGGAGGGCCAAGTGTGTCCTGGGGACAGCAGGGACAGCATCAGCTGGGCAAGGGAGGGGATTGTCCTGCTCTGCTCTGGGGCAGCCTCAGCTCCAGTGCTGGGGCAGTTTTGGAAGGCAACAAAGGTGATCAAGGACCTTGAGGGGAGTGGTTGAGGTCATTTGGTCAGTTCAGCCTGGAAAACAGGAAATTGAGGGGAGGCCTCATTGCATTTACAACTTCCTTGTGAGAGGAATGGGAAGGGGCAGGTGCCAATCTCTTTGTGACAGAAGCTGAAGGAGTGGCCTGAATTTGTGTCAGGATGGAGTTAGGTTGGCTGTTAGAAAAGGATTTTTCACCCAAAGAGTTCTAGTTGGGCACTGGAACAGGCTCCCCAGGGCCATGGTCACAGCACCAAGCCTGAGAGATTTCAAGAAGCATTTGCACAAGGCTGTCAGGCACATTGTGTGACTCTTGAATATGGGGCTGTGCAGGGCTAAGAGCTGGACTCAATGATCCTCATGGGTCTTTTCCAGCTCAGCTTATATTATGTTTCTTTGGTTTTATGATTCCATGATTCCCTCCTAACCTCATTCACTATAGGGCCAAGAGAGCGGTCAAAAGGAGTGCCAGACCAGAAAGATGAAGAATGGAGTTTATGTGAAAGCTAATCAAATTATGTCTTCTGTTACATGGTTAATTCTAGGAATAGTGCAATACAGGTAAAAATGAAAACTGGAATGACATGGACCTTCACTTTGTTATTCACCATGTCAAAAAAAAAAAAAAAAAAAAAAAGATCCTGGATAGGATTTATGAGCAGAGGGAAAATGGCCTTTTGGGCTGAAGACCAGTGACTAAGCTACCACTTTTATCTCAGAGGGCTACAATGCAGCACGGTGAAAGAGTGCTGCTGAAATTTGGGAATTTGTCTTTTATCCACTGAGGATCACAGTGGTCACAGCACCAAGCCCATTTAAGTTCAAGAAGCATTTTGACAACATTTTCAGGCACATGCTGTAATTCTTGGGGTGTTCTGTGCAGAGTCAGGAGTTGGAGTCAATTATTCTAATGGTTATTCCAACTCATCATATTTTATGATTCTATGATTATTTTCAGAAACTGAAATGTCCCTCTTTCTTCTCAAGAATCCTGTTAGTCATGTTCAGACCACCCTTTCAAGGTAAGAGTTTAGGCAAAAATAGTCAAATTAAAAGTATAACGTTCAAAATAATAAAGCTAATTAACTTTGATTGTGAAGGTCATAGAAAAGAATATGAGAGGTAGAATATAAGACTTCATTCTAAAGACAGTATATTTACCTGAAAAAATTTATGTTACCTGTTTTTTTATTAAAAATGTGTAGAAACAAGTTCTTCTGTGGCTCAGTACTTTTTACTGAGAGTAACAGCTGTGCTTTTTCACTGATCCACAGTACGCTGACAAAACCCAAAAAACACAATGGTTCCTCTCTGTCACAATTAATAAACACTCAGAGAATGTGTAAATCAGTCAAGTTACCTTTATCATGCCAATTAATAAAGACTGAGGCTGAGATCACAGGCTGCTGCTTGCACCATTTCAGGTGCTGAGGTCAACCAAGATCTGAACACTTGGAAATATCTTGGTTATGACGAGTTTCCCAACAGATTACATTGTCTCACAAGAGATTTTCCAGGATCTATAGCTGCAATTTACTCTTTTTAAGCTGAACATCTGTGTTTTAAATATTTATATATTACTGAGAGGGTTTTCATTCTCATTTAATAAATATGTATAGAATGAGCTTTATGTTAGAGATAGGCAGACAGAGTTTCAGTGTTTAGATATATATATATATAGAATATTCCACGAAAATGTGTTTAAATGCAGGTGATTATTACTTCATGTGTACATTATTTAATGTCTGTGGCCAAATTGTGTTGGCCTGTCTGGATTGAAAGATTTTATATCCCACCAGTGCTAGTGGACAAATTAAATCACAGTAGAATTGAGTGCTATTCAGAGGGAATAAATTTTAAAAAAAAGATAGTAAGACTGTACACACACCCAAATAATTTCTCAATTTCTATGGTTGATACAGGTGATTGTTTGCAGACTAATGAAGCTTTTCTTCTTATTCACTTTGTAACTTTTTTATTTGTTTAGGAAACTGTGCGGGTTCAACATTCAGCTCTGCTGATAGTTTACTGTGTGTGATTGGACATTTATTAGCACGGCCATTTAAAATTATAAAGATGCAGAAAATCACCCAATAAGAAATCTTTTCTTAAATTAATCTCCCGGTGTCAAAGATTGCAGAATACTGAAGCCAGTGTAATAATGTTGTTTGTCTTCTAAAACATGTTTCCAAGGTTTCTGTTTTTCGTTCAGTTTTCAACTGTGTTATTTGGTTAGAAACATTTTGCTCACTCTCAGTATTAGTATCAGATAATCTTCACGGATATCATCTTTAACAGAATTAAGCGTGCAATTTTTATGCATAAAGTTGCATTGTTCTCAGTATCACTACCACAAATATTTCCTATTAATATCAAGTGAAATTTTTGTCACCTTCTTCACTGCATAAATCCTGCTGTTGAATAAAACAACAACAAAAAAAAAAACTTTCTGACTTTCTTTTTTTGTTGCTAATTACCTGCCTCTCCTCCTTTTTCACTATTACAAAATTCTTGTGTGGACCTGAAATTTTTGCCTTCCTGTCAGGAATCCTATTAATTATGGCAGCTGAACGTGATATTTATAAGCATTCCAAAACTCTATTCTGTTTTGTGTCCAGTGTGGAACACTCAGCTCAAGAAGAATGATGACATGGGTGGTGGGTGAACATTCATTCAGAAAAATATATCTAAAAAAATGTAAATGTATTTGATATCAATTAGTTTAAGAAAATTCCTTCTTAGGGAGGACTCTTATGAATCTAACGTCAAGAACTATTGAGTTTCAGTTTAACAACAAAGCCATTAAATGAATTATGACAAATTCTCACTGTGAATTTTAGAAAATATTGACTATGGAGTACAAACTAAGGTATAAGATATCTGCTCTGGTGAACATTTTCCAGACTGTTAAGAAAAGGTATACTTGCTCACAATTCTGATTTTATACAGCTAACATTATCATGAATTACATAAAAATAAGGCTAGCAAATGCATAGAGAAATTTTATAATGGTAGATGGGAATTTTATACTGATTACAACAGCAAAGGGAAAAGAAATCCTTTGTGGAAAAAAAAATACTTTGAAAACCTACTGAATTTCTAAGTCTAATTATAAAGTACACAATACTAATGAATTTGCTCAAAAATTGAGAATTTCATATGCATCTTGTCCTGCAATCTCAAAACAACCTCACAAATCTGAATTTGTTCCATGGGCATGTGACTAGTTCATCAAAGGTTTATGACTGCTTCAAGATACCTATGGCTGCTTCAAGATATGGAAGGGGTAAGCATAAAGCTCTTCAAGCTGGGAAAATAGAAAACTGAGACAACAGAGAGAACTATAGTGTCAAGGCCAGACTATGCTTCTATTTTCCATAAGAGAGAAAAAGGAATACCTATTGAATTTGCCAGGAAAACAAGTTTAAATCAACAACTTTCTCATGATCTTAAATGTGGTATCACAGAACACATTAAAATAATCTGGATTTCATTCCAGAAGTTTTCATAACAGGCTTAGAAAGTAATTAGACAAAGTAATGGATGAATGGTTCATGAAAAAATAATAAATGTAATGAAAGAAATGTAACATTTATTCGAAGAAACTGAGATGGTAATGAATTTCAATTTTTTGTTCTTTGCTTGCCCTCTTCTTGTTTTTATTTCTTCATAATTCTCCACTGGTGGTGGACTCGCTCAGGGAGGCCACTATTAAGTCATGTTTCTGTACATGGCTGTTTAACATATCCTTGAATCTGTTCCCAGTCTTTATTTTTTTTTTAATGAAAAACAGCAATGGGAATTTGCTCTTGCCAAATCTCTGAATTACTTCAGATGTGTTTTTGGATGGCGAGTGAATTCAAACCATGGTAGAGGAATTTGCACTCTCTTGACTGAATTCCTGTTACCATTTTAATGTTTAACGAGACAGTCATCTAATCTGTTGCATAATTCTTGCCCATATTTATACTTTTCTTCTCTTAATCCACCTTATGGAGTAATGTGAATAAATTGCCACATGACTAGACATTTTTAGGCCTTTTTATCAGGTCATATCACTCTGGAGCACTTTCTACACAAACACACTATTTCTTAAATGCATTACTCCATGAAAAACATATGCATTTTTGAACAATAACATATATTATGAAAGGGCAAAGAAGGAGGTTACAACTTTTCATGTTAACTACTTCATCATTATTTAGACATAAGTGTAAACCTTAAAATATTTTAACGTAAGTCTAAGAAGATTGATGATGATACATTTTTTGTGTCTGAGTTTTCATCAGAATACACTGCAGGTAGAAATGAATTGCATTATGTTCTTAATTTTTAAGGAAATGATATGTAAGAGACCATTTTCAAGTGCTAAACTCTGCTTTGATTCATAATGATATACAATAATTCATCAAATATTTGCTCTGTATTGATATAGGAAAAATGCTGCAAATTAAAACCTCATGTTACTTGAATGTATCTCTGAAAGTACCATTAATTTAAAAATTCTTTTAAAATAAATATTTTAAGGAGAAGTGTGTTATTATCCTCTTTTGGGATTCAAATAGCCATGATAAAAAATTTTCTTTGGAGGCCACTCTAAAACTTTAGAAAGAGCTCTTCGCTATGAATTATTTCTGTATTTTTTTTAATTTACAAAATGATGTTTGAATTTTTGTATTGTGTATGTCTCCTCCTCAAATATCTCAATTCACCCAATTACCCCAAATATTTTCCAATGTAAAACTCAACATATTTGACTACTACATGTTTCTGCATTAAAAATATAGAATAATTTGAAGAAGGTGATCAAATTTAAACCAACCAAACAACAACAGAGAACATAATTCACAGGATTTTTCAAAACTTTTCTTTTTTCCTTGAAGAACTAAGAGCAATCCATACTTTTCACAATTCTTGACTTTTCAAAATTTCAAAGATAATTCAAATTTCAATTCAAACACAAATACAGATTTGTTAAAATTGTGTAGAGATGTAAGCATTTATAGTGTATAAAATATGTAACCATTTTAAGTAAATAACCCAACCAGGCTCTTGCAATTTCTACTTTTGTTTTTACTGTTAATTTAATTTTTAAGTGTTTTTTACTATTTTTAAACAACTGTTTTATTTGTGGAACCTATTTTCTCATTTTTACTAGATTTATTAAGGAACAGGTAGTTTTATTGGAACAACATAAGACAAGTTCATGACCTTTTTTTGAGAAAACTATTGGGTAAACTTGATATAACCTTTTAAAAAATGGGAAAGAGAAAACAGTTCATATGAACAACATTTTCTAGGATTTGCCAATCTGTAAACACTTGCTAGTTGTACTCTAAGTGTTTATTTATATGAAATTGTATGTATGGCTTGCCATCATCAATCCGTTTTCCTACAATCAACCCAAACATATTTAGTTGGCTGGCTCATGGATGCAAATAGAGTGTCTGTAGGTTAAAGCTTGAAAAAAAAAATTTTTTTTTCTAATCACATTTGAAAGATTGTTAGTTTTGCTAGGAAAGAAAGATCTCATCCTACCTAATCCTGAATTATTATACTAATTTCTCTGTCTTTTCTCAGCAGCATATCAGACTTCCCCTGGCTTTGAAATAACTTAAAGTTTTGTTTATGTCTTCCTGACAGGACCCTCATCTTTCTTTAGATGCGCAGTACATGGACTTTGTCGAGTTAAGCTGATGACATGACCTCACTGGCCAGAAATTCATCACTAAAGAAAAGGAAATGTTTTCACCTGGAAATGTTGTCACCTAGGGAAGAGCAAGGTCCAGCCTCAGAAAATTCAGTTTTATTATTTATAGTGGAAAAGAAATTGTCAAAGTAGAACTCTGTTTTAAAGATGTTGTAGTAGCTACCCAGCAATGGAGCCTTTTTACACGTATTGTTTACATATTGAGTAGCTATCTTCCAGTTCTAAACCTACTCTCACAAAAATAAAGGAATGTTTTAGCTCTACTTCTTATTTCTCTTGGTCTTGTAGGAAGTGTCAGCCCATTAGCTTTCTAACTGACACTTTTAATTAAAAAATATATATTTAGGGGACGGTAAGGACAGAAATTAAATATGTCTCTGTATTTGTAAGATACCGCTTTTTTGCAGCTGCAAATTACTTTTAAATCAACTAAAATGGTCACCAGAATGTAACTTTCATGTAAGGAAGTGCATTTCCACCTTTTCTTCATATATTTAAAAGATGGTTTTTAACCTTTTTCTTAGGCTGATACAATGACCTCAATGACTAGTGTTACCTCTGTATATTTGCAGGAACTGATTTCTGTCGCTGGTTTGTCATTGTCTCTCAATTTGTGAAAACCAATGGGTGAATCTTTTTCAGTCTCACAGAGACAAAGATTTTTCGTTTATTCACAAAAGCTGATCACAGTTGTATCTGGACTGAATCTTAGACTTTATCTGTGAGAAGTACTGAAGCATGAAGGCTTGTAGTTTAGAATGGTCTATTTACAGAGGTGTTTCTGCTAATATTTGGGTAATTCAGTCCAAGCTACTGATCCAAGACACTTTATACCTTTATGGGGTCTTGATACAAGTGAAGGTATAAGTTTCGTCCTTGTCAGAAGACAGGTAAAGTTTTTTGAACCACAAGGAATCAAGTCTTTTCTTACACATTTTTTTTAAAGTAAATTAAAATTTTTTTTTTCACTTCTTTTTATTGTGTAAAAGGTGTTTTGGACCAGGACCATAATGCCGGTCCATTATGATGCCACTAAAAGTATATAAAAGTCTGTAAGATGACATTTAATAACATTTTTATTAGAGTTTACACTGAGAAGGGAATAGATTTATGTTTGTCACTAACTCCTTGATGCACAGTGGACTTAAGGTCAAGCTCACAACACAAGGTTCATACTGATTCCAGGGAAGAAGGCAACACTGGGTTCTCCTAGGATAATGATTATCTTGGTCGTTTACCTGAATTAAACATACAAACCATGAAAAATAAATTGGGAAAACATCCCAAATGAACTGACATAGCATGGGAAAAAAACCCAATTAACGGTTTATTTGTGATGAAAGAAGAGAGAAATCTTGGGGAGGTATAGAAAATACTTCTGCAATTCTAATCCTTTGTGACCTTAAGTGTGTTTTTCAACATGGATTGTAATATTGAGGAAACAGGGCACAACAAGAGGACAGAGGATCAGATGAGAACTTATCTCAGATTTTTTTGAAGAGATAACCAAGACTGGTAAATTGGAAGTTGCGAGCAGACTGGAAACACTTGAGACCCCGGAAGCAGATAAATCAGTTGTTAATTCTAAATTAATCTGGGTTTTTGAGAGGTGACAGTGGTGCTAGTTAAGGAGTAATAGGAGACCTGGTTATATTTATTATTTTTTTCATGAACTGCTTTTCTTAAAACAAAATCAGAGGGTGGATGCAGGCATGCAGCACTGGGGGTTTTTTATGTCTGTGCAGTATTTGGAGGCACCACTGCTTTATTTAAGTTAGATAATTAGGCTATAATCTTAGTATGTCACAAAATTTGCAATACTTTTGATGTTATTCAATGCTTCCTGTAGACTTCCTATCTTATAAAATAAGGTGTGAAAAAAGCCTTTAAATAAATTGATATAGTGGACTGGAAGATACAGCATTTGCTTGCCTATGTTTGGTGTTACTTTTTATTTCTTAGAAATAAAGTCTGTGCTTTTAACGTCATTAAGATTTTGAATTCCTATTTGAATGCTGTCACTTATTGCTTTAATGATTGTGAATTGTATCATTGTAAAACCTCTACCTGTTAACTTTAAGATTTGGCTTCCAAGGAATAAGTTTCATTGTAAAACATAATAAAAATATAGGAGCATGAAATCTGTCCAATGTGAACAACAACAATGCTGTTACACTCTGCTGGTTTGATTTCACTATGACTCTATGTATAAGCAGCCCACACTGTCAACTTCCCAAGCAGATACTTGTCTTGGTCTAGAAGCCAACTTTCTCCTGAGCAGAGTCCTTCTCCCTTTGATTGCCTTTACAGGAATGTTAGAAATGTATTTTTCTGGGATGACAATTTAGTCTGTTGAGATGCAGGAAGAGTGGAGGTAAAAGAAAGGGGTATGTCCTTAGTGTCTCCTGCCCTTAGATGACTATCACACTGGATCACTCTTGTCTTTGAAAAGATTATCTTCTCAGCATGCTTCAGCTGGTAGGCTGTCACAGTCTGAGATGAAAGTGACAGTGTATGATTTAATGGGCTCAGATAAAAATGCACTCTTGGTCACAAGTACATTTGATGTTAATGATTCACACAACCTTCCTGCTCCACTGCTGGCATGACACAGACAAAAAGAGAAGGTTGGGAGCGAACATGGTGGCCCCAGCTGATGGCAGCAGGCTGCAGGCCCTCCCCACCCCACCACTGTGCCATACACAACCCAGGAACCCTCACACACCCAGAATCCCTGGTACTTCTGGGACTTGGTGGAGAATGCCCAGTTCAGGTTGGTTTAAATCATGCAGCCTCTGCTGTGTTGACTGTTGCTGGCATGCACAGCTTGACTTTTCATAAGGTTGGCCATGTGTTACTTGAGGGCATCTGCACCATATTGCATGTATATTTGGTGCAGCCAATCAAGTGGAAAACACCTTTCTGTCTTTCAGCCCCAGCCTGGGATCACTAGCAGGACATGATTATAGCTCCAAACATCCATACCCTCTGTGGAGAAATCCAGTAAGTAACTGTGGTGGATGTTGCTCGTACTGATTTACTAAAACTTGTATACAAAATCCCACACAGAATGCTACAGCTAACAAGGAAATTAAACCATAGTGGATAGTGAAAACTTAAGTGCTGTAACATACACTGAAGTTGTAAATAATTATTGAGGAACCTACTGACTATTGTGAATTTTAATAATGGGAAGCAATATTCAAGATTGATGACAAGACAATGATTAGTTGCTTCTTGTATAATCTCATTATGAGGATCATTGTTTTATTGATTAGTAAAAACTGTGTAATCTGCCAGCAATGCAATTAACGTATTGATTAGAAAGGTGTTCTAAAAAATAACTGCAGCTGATAAATTTATCTTTTTTTATTTATAGTGTTTTTTAGCAACACTAAGAAAAGGGAACAGTTTCTTTCATGTTTTTTGTATGTTTTTCAGCTTTCTTTTTTTGTGTGACAAAAAGGAGAAAACAGCAGCAAAAATGTTTGAACAGATGTCTGGCCTTATTTAGAGCAAATAGTACTATACTGCATGTTGCAAGATATTCTATAGTTTTAGGCATGCAACTTTTTTTATCGATGGCAGTGGTAACTCTGAAGCTTTGCAGTGAAGGTGCACCAGTCACTATATCACAGGAGGTCAAATTTACCTAAATAAATATTCTCACTTTGTGAATGCATAGAAATGAACATTGTGGTCTGAATGAAAGCTGCCTGTAGTGTTTTTTTTTTCTTTTTGTCCTTTCCATGAAGAAATTATAATTTTACCCTTTTGGTAGAGGAAGGAAGAAGACAAGTATTGTCATCAAAATAGCACTCTAGACAGTAACACAAACCTGAGTGTTTGATCAGCATGGATACTTATTTAGAAAATATTATTAGAGCAGTGGTCTTAATCAAACCTAACAGGTAAAAAGATCAATGCTAGGACTAGCTCCTGGAAATAAAACTAGGAAAAAAACACCCGCAAGATGTAGTAAGCTAAGAAAGTATCATTCACAGGTGGAAGAATGAGAGGACATAGATTCCATTTCAGATTGTACTCCATCATACTGGTTTTCTCAACTTCAGTTGCTTTATTTATTGAGTCCCATATTTCAAGGGTTTAAATAGTCAAGTAGTGTAAACACTGACTGCAAATGTTTCTGGCACAATACGTACCCCTTAGGTATTTGCATGCAGTGAAAAGTAATAGGATAAAAGAAAAAAATTCTAAGTATGAACAACTCTTGATGTGGAAGAAATGATGATGTCTTTGAGAGTTTATAACTGAAAATGAAGTTTTAGGTAGCTTCATAGGAAGTACTGAGCAGTTACCATTCTGGATAATACTTCATATTCCCTTTGAAACACTTGTTCTATAGATTCATAATCTGTGGGACTCAGTTCTGACCAACATTTAGCTGCCCTTGTGTATAATATTATGTGTGAACAAGTAATTTAACTCCTGTTACAGGCAGGGAGTCCTGACAAGTACAGTCAATGGACTTCAGTAGGGCCAAAAAACCAAAATGGAAGCTCAGTTTGCTGAGCTTCACAGAGCAAAGAAACCTGTTGAAATGAATAGTACTTGAGACCATAGATTATTTCCTTGCTAGCCAAGAGATTGTTGCCAATCTTGAAATTTCTCAAGGTTCATGCTTACTCTGCATTATGTTACATATAATTATAAACAAGCTTCTCAGAAATATTTTTGGCACAGCTTTTCTTCATACCAACATTTTACAAAATTTCAAAAAAAGAATGGAAAATAGAACAAGATATTTGGAGATCCTAGTAATAATAACCTAAATAAAGTAACTTTTCTTTTACAGGTACTTCTTACTTATTTTAAAGTAATCACTGGGTAAGAAGTACTAATGAGTATTTTTTCAGTAAAACCAAATTCATGAAGCTACGAGCCAAGAACTAAGTTCAGACTACATCTTATCATGAATATTAAATGCATTTCCCCCCTTTCTGGATACCTTCACAATAATAACAAAATATAAGCAATAACAAAAGCAATTTTTGTATTTTATAAGGAAATAAAAAGTTTAAAGACAATATCTTTCCTTTCAACTATCAACCTCTCAATTATTTTCCCAACACTGTGGGTTTTGTTCAAGCTATGCATTAGACTACTCAGAGGGACACCTGCTTGTAAATGTTTTGAGATCTGAAGAAAATTTAAGCTTTTTTTAAAGTATTGAGTATTCATCAGAAATCATCCACTATTTCTTGTTTTCACAGGTCTTTAAGTTCTGTGCTTGAGAATTAGTGATCTCATTTTCAAAGACCCAAAGAATAAGAGAATCAGACTTTAGACTTATGTTTGTGAAGAAATCTTGAAAACTACAAGTTCCAAGCACTGGAGGGAAAAAAACCCACCAAAACAAAAAAATTACCAAAAGAAAATGAAAAATTTAATTTTAAAATATGAATTTAAGATATTTGTAATCAATTATTGTGATTCTCTAGACAGATGCATAGTATTTATAACATGCATTTATCCATATGTTGGATGCTTTCCATTTGTGTTTCAGAAAGCTTGATAGGCTAACTCTGTTTTTCAAGGTGTCTAAGTTACTTGAAATATATATATATATATATATATATTTTCATAGCTGTTATTATCCAGAGAGAATTTAAATGCTTATTCTTGGGGAACACAGTTTTTCTATTTTCAAGACTAAAATTCATCTTGTGACTCTGGGTGAATTGTTTGACATTCATGTACCCCAGTAGGGTGAAAACCAGCTGAAAACTCTGTAAACAACTCTGCAATAGGAGAACCAAATTAATTAACATATTTGACCATAAAAATATTAATCATCAGAACTAGTCTAAGTGGAAAGGGTTTTGGACAGCATCACTTGAGAATAAAAAGGATTTGTTTGATGTTTTAAACTTCCATAGCTAAACTGTCAGAAAATGATTGTTATGCATAATAGAAAAAAAATCCCAATGCATTCAAGTTGGGCAGTGCATTACTGCATTTTTAAAGGATATTTATCCATTACAACTTCGTCATCAAATATTGCCTGTGGCCTATGGTTATCATCACTGTGCATTTTCATTTCAATTGTAAAAAAAACCACTTTCTTTTTGTCTTCCCTGATTAACATTTTGAAGCTCTGTAATTTTCTTGCTGCTCAGAGAAACAAAGCACCCAGGCTCACAGAGAAAACCCATTCAGCAAGATGTAAATATTTGCTATTCAGAAAATCTCAATGACGGTTTAGTTATTTTAAACTAAAAAAAGAAAATTGCTAATAATGATTGGTTTCAGCTAATGAAATGCTTTTATGCAAATATGTGAACCCTAAATATGACCTGGAAACAAAAGACTGCTTAACAGTTACTATTAAGCTATACATTAGGAGATCAATTAAACAGAACTCTTTCTAATGAATAAGCTCTACAAGAGTTGCTATGGAAACCTGGAAGGAGAAAGCCCTAGAATACCAATTTGCAATTTTAAGAACATAAAGTATCAGAGGCTTGCTAGTGGCTAGCTGGCAAGTCATGTACCAAAGTTGAAACGCGTCTCCAAAAACTCTCAAAAAAAGAGAAGGAAAGTAAAGGAATGGAGCCATACTATTCCTATCCAAGAATGACTTATGAATACATTTAAATGGAACATTGTACCTGAAGGGTTAGTTATGAATCCATCATTCCAAAGTGGACCATCAGAGGGAGCCAAAAATTTCAGTTTCACCATGGAAGTCCATNTTACCAAAAGAAAATGAAAAATTTAATTTTAAAATATGAATTTAAGATATTTGTAATCAATTATTGTGATTCTCTAGACAGATGCATAGTATTTATAACATGCATTTATCCATATGTTGGATGCTTTCCATTTGTGTTTCAGAAAGCTTGATAGGCTAACTCTGTTTTTCAAGGTGTCTAAGTTACTTGAAATATATATATATATATATATATATTTTCATAGGTGTTATTATACAGAGAGTATATATATGCTTATTCTTGGGGAACACAGTTTTTCTATTTTCAAGACAAAAATACATCTTNTTGTTATGCATAATAGAAAAAAAATCCCAATGCATTCAAGTTGGGCAGTGCATTACTGCATTTTTAAAGGATATTTATCCATTACAACTTCGTCATCAAATATTGCCTGTGGCCTATGGTTATCATCACTGTGCATTTTCATTTCAATTGTAAAAAAAACCACTTTCTTTTTGTCTTCCCTGATTAACATTTTGAAGCTCTGTAATTTTCTTGCTGCTCAGAGAAACAAAGCACCCAGGCTCACAGAGAAAACCCATTCAGCAAGATGTAAATATTTGCTATTCAGAAAATCTCAATGACGGTTTAGTTATTTTAAACTAAAAAAAGAAAATTGCTAATAATGATTGGTTTCAGCTAATGAAATGCTTTTATGCAAATATGTGAACCCTAAATATGACCTGGAAACAAAAGACTGCTTAACAGTTACTATTAAGCTATACATTAGGAGATCAATTAAACAGAACTCTTTCTAATGAATAAGCTCTACAAGAGTTGCTATGGAAACCTGGAAGGAGAAAGCCCTAGAATACCAATTTGCAATTTTAAGAACATAAAGTATCAGAGGCTTGCTAGTGGCTAGCTGGCAAGTCATGTACCAAAGTTGAAACGCGTCTCCAAAAACTCTCAAAAAAAGAGAAGGAAAGTAAAGGAATGGAGCCATACTATTCCTATCCAAGAATGACTTATGAATACATTTAAATGGAACATTGTACCTGAAGGGTTAGTTATGAATCCATCATTCCAAAGTGGACCATCAGAGGGAGCCAAAAATTTCAGTTTCACCATGGAAGTCCATTCATGATAATCTCGGTGGGAGAATAGACACTTCCTCAAGACAGACACAATTTTTTAAGCATTATCAATAATGTTGGGTTTTTCTGCATGCTTATGGCATTTTTCTATATTTAAAACACTTATTATAGACAATTACAAAATATGAAATCCAAAAGATGTATTGGAGTAAAAGTGGGAGAAAATGAGGGCAAAATAATTGCATTTGGGAATTGGTTGAATTTATTTTTAATCATAAATTATTTGTATTTTAAAATATGAAGAAAAAATGCCAAGTTACAGAGACAAAGGATTTAAAAAAATACATCAGATACTGCTGGGTTTTTTTAGTATATGGGTTAAGTAAAAATTAAGACTGTATTTCATAACTTCTACTTCAAGATACTGGAGAAGGGAAAAAATGTTTTCATTTTTTGCACTGACTTCAATGACAAGACAGTGAAACCTTTCCACAGTAGGCTTATCCTTGAAAAGTAAAATTCTTTTGTTTTAGGACCATAAAGTTCTAAACGTATAATCAGAAAATGGAAGCCTACTGTTTCTAATCTTGACTTCAAGGCTATGTCTACATTGACTTTTAAGAGGTTGAAGGAGCCCACTTTGATCATGCTGCTGTGTTCATTCATTGAGTAGATACAGCAGCACGGTCAAAATGTGGTTTAGTAAAATCAAGAACTCTAGAGTTTAAATACATCTCCTGGTTGCCCCTGCTATTTAACTCAAAGACCAATTACTTAGTGAATGGGAAGGCCATGCCATCTCAGATTCCAAAATTTCCATTTAGCCACAAAGGGCCTGCCAGGTCATTCAACAGAGCCACGCACAAAAATACCTAGGATACTTATGGATGGTAGTAGTGCTAGAAGACAGGCCATAAATATGCTTTTCATCATGATCTCTTGGTCCTCACAACAAAATAAACACTGTGATTTTATCTTTATCATGACCTTGGTTTGTCAGTGAAAAACTTAAATATATCCACAAGCATACAATTGCAGAGCTGAGGGTGAACTCAACTTCAGCTTCATTTTTTATTACCAGGAGATGGGAGATATTGGTATATTTCAGATATTTTGCAAAATGTAAAAATTTTGTCTTATTATGCCAATTTCAGTGAAAACTTTTCTCAACTAATCTATAAAATGCATTGTTAATCCTGCTGGTCAATGACTGCCTTTTTGGATATAGATTTCTTAAATAGTGCCTCTACCAGTTTACAGCTGTTACCTAGGGCAATGTAATGGTACACTAGAAGAAATAACTACATTGCTGTTAAATATTTCCTTTATAAAATAATGACATATATTTTTGTTTGGAATCCAGAAGCATAACATAGGTATCCCAGTCTTTAGAAATACTGCAGTGAGCTATGGAAAATTTCATGTAGAACAAAGACTTCAGATTCAGATATATAACCTCCTACATTCTATTTAGCTTTATGCAATTCAGAGAAATTACATTAGGTTTCTATCTAAACAATGTTTGTCAATGATACTTAACAGAAAAATATATATAATGGAAAAGAAAAATATTGTTATCAGAATTTCTAAAGACTGGATGATTAATACAACACTTTTAGGAGAGATATGTTATTCAGTAGTTTATAATGGTTGCATTTATTCCTGTCTTTTCACATGTTTGAAGGAGATCACACAATACATAATCTTGAAAGTGGTGTTTACAGTGACATACATTTCTTCCTGAACTCCTTTTATACTGTGCTCACAATTTCTGCTTTCCACAGAATAGATTTCTTCATACTGAAAGCCACCAGAATTACTCTGTGATGCTATGATAAATGTTGCATTTATTATGGTTGAGTGTACACTAGCACAAAGATTCTTGGGCACAGGTGAAAAGATTATTAGACAGTATGTAGAAAAGAGTCATAGGCTGGCCTATTTCAATGCTGTTTCCCACAAATTTAGGAGGCTGATAACTTAAGCCTGTGAATCTATAAAATTTGTCTAAATATCCTAGTAAATTTCAGAGCAACTTTATATGTTGAATACCCCCTACATTCCATCCCAATATAAATGCGATTTTTATATTCATGTGAATCATCTACTGAAATTAAGGGACACAGTTATACCATAAATGTGGTTATGGTATAGATACTTCTTACAGCTCTGTAGAGCCCCAAGGCACAAGCTGCAGAGGGAGGGGATTAGGCCATCACTGCACACTCCAGCACCTCACTGAGGCACGGCTGCCTCATGGAGCAACTTGTGCTCTCTTTAAAGGATCACAGTGGGAAGCTTTGCCTCAGTGACAGGATTTAGTCTTTAGCTGCAGTGTAAGCTATGGAGTTGATGAGGAATTTTCCAGGCAATCATATTTTAAAAAACTCATCAAATCATCAAAATAGAAACGTCCATGTGAAAAACTGCTACTTGACAGTTTTTTGATGTAAAAATGAAAGGGAAAAAAAAACATTCCTTGATACTGAATTCCATTTTCTAAGCAATATATGTTATTATTATATCAAATGGCTTTTTCTTTGAAAGTGTTTGATGTAATTTTAAATTGTTGAGTTCTTCAAATATTGACAAAAGCTAATGACTTTTTTAAATTTAACTCTTTATAACTGGTTTATATATATGACCCTGGTTTTCAGAAAGCAAGGTTTTAAATGGTGGAGAAAAACTTTTCCATGACAGTTCTGAACTGACAGTTCCTAGCCATCTCTTCTTGAGGGATTTGGCAATCTAAACCAGTTTTATTCAAGTTCTACTGCTACACAAAAAAGTTCTACATTGGCAATATTCTTTATGTGGGGCTTTTTTACCAGCAGCGAACTTGGCCCATAATTCTGGCCTTTCATTGTTACCAAAGGAAGACCAGCTCCTTCATTTGAAAGTGCTAGTCTGAAGAATACCTTACTCTCTAGATTTACCAGGGATTTATTGACAAAAAGAAGATATCTGAGCCTTAAAAACCTAGGCTCAAATCTTGATCAACCATTGAAACAATTATATTTACTGATATTTATCCTAGAGCTGTTTTTCCTCCTGCTTATTAACAAATAACGGAAGAACTCCAAATGTGACATGAAGAATTGTCTTACAGCAAGAGTTTTAATGGCTGTGAACTAGAAGCAGTGACTGTAGTAAACTCTCTACTTTTCTAAAATTTCTTAGCTATCACACTCTTAACCTGCCCACAGACTGTGCACTCAAAAATGATACTATTAATAAATCTCCAAGAACAGACAAGTGATTAATACTTGCTTGTTCTACTACTTTCCACTACTTACTTTACTAAGACAGCTTTTTTATTTGAGCCAAACTGTGGTAAATTTTTTGCTTTATCTTTTTTTCTGTGGTGACAGTACTGTGGGATGCAAGGCTAAAAAATAATTGGAAAAAAAACTTTTCAAATGCTAAGTAATAGATATGGGATTAACAATACATGAAGCAGAAACAGATTGAAAAAAATTGTTTCACTTCACTTTATTTCCCCAAATATTTTAAAGCCAATAATGAATGCTATGTATTTCCTATTTTCTAAGAATTATTCCTTCTGGGACTCAAGCTGTCAGTCATGATTTCTATTTAGTAGAGGTGGAAATGTCATATTTAATGACAGAACAAAGGGAGAAGTGGTGAATGAGTTGACGTAAAAAATTATGCATTCATTGATTAATTAAAGGGTGGACTAAATGTGTCTATATAAAACCACACCTTTTAATGGTTCTATCTTTGACATTCTGAACACAAGCTTGTATGCATACTTTGTCTGAGAAGAGAAACCTGGGAAAGGTATATTATTTAAAAGCATAGTAAACACAAAGTTTTCATGGTCCATTTCTCCTATTGGCTGTCCCCCCACCCTGACCAGTTTCAGCAGGTCCAGATGCCAATTCAGTAATCACTGGTATTTTGAATGAGTGTCCTGATGCCATTTATTTAAAGACTAGGCAATATTTTCCATCATTGCCTCCTCTTCTCTCAATTTATTTCTCAGCCCTAACATCCTCCTAGGAAGGGAAAAGGCTGAAACACGTTTGATACTTGTAGAAGGCAGAAGGAACTTGCCAAGAAGATGCTGTGTGTGCTTGCTGGAACTTTTAGTGGCTTTGGGAGGAAAGAGTGTAACCTGATCCAGGGTAAACACAATAATGGTAACAGTTTTACCGTGGCTACTGGCGCTAAGGTATTGATTCTGTACTACCAGGACTGTTTGAAGTAGGCTGTGAGCATTCAGGAAGGAAAAGAAACCCAGCAATTATTGACAGCTTTCACCAGGCATACAATGTGTGGTGGCAAAGACATGAAGAAGTGGTCTCTCTCTGTTATTTGGGTGTCAGACAGTAACCTGATACAGGAGCCAGTACTGCTGCCTTCATTTAATGCCCTTCAAATTTCATGAAATGTGATAAATAATTGAGAATCTGTGTTCGCCTAACAAATTAACTCTTTCTATACGTATTTCCATTGTCTTATTCCTACACAGATGCAACAAAATTTAGCCTTTGCCATAACTGCATTCCATGAGGAGAAATGGCACAAACTCTTTTAATGCCTTTTGAGAGAAGTATTGTTCAAAAAGATGCTGTCAAGGGTGTCTTCCAAGACTAAATTATGTGCAAGATAACTCTTTTCCAGAGTTCATCTTATAGAGAAGCATAGGAGTTCTGAAAGGGATTAGGATACTTGACTTGTTTATGTTAATAAAGTTCTTTTTACTTCTTCTAGTATAAATTTTACTGTCAAGAATACACCTATAATTT
Organism: Alaudala cheleensis; assembly: GCA_013398995.1. Taxonomy (NCBI): domain Eukaryota; kingdom Metazoa; phylum Chordata; class Aves; order Passeriformes; family Alaudidae; genus Alaudala; species Alaudala cheleensis. Next base: position 29,174 of record VWYE01011279.1, read on the forward strand.
TACATTTCTTAGAAATTGTTTTGTCAGGAGATCTTGAGATTTTATTTATGAACTACTTTCCACAGAGGAGTTAAATCTAACTGATATGCCCTGCCTCTCAGGATGCCATTAACTCTGTGACACTTCACAGCCTTTGTTAATCAGAATTGCTTTAGCTTACTTTTAGTAAAACAGAGGCAAATACAGCCTTCCTTGTCAGTACAAGTTCAAGGCGTGCAGATTTACAGTCTTGTGATGAAGCTGGTCTGGAAACTTCACGTATTTAGAAATTTCATATCTTTAAATTTCTCCTCTACTTCTTCCACTATATCCTAGGTAGAGCTTGTCCCTTAGTCAGACTTGGAAGTTTTTCTTTATATCAAATAATTTCAAAATGCAACTGCCGAAACAGAAAAGTTGCACTCAATTTTATTTTCATTATCTTTTATTCTCTTTCCAAAATAGTAGCATCTAAAATAGCAAATCTCTATTAAATATGAAATTGCAGGTGTTAATTTAAACTTGTTACTCTGGAAGCAAAATCTGGATACTGTGGAAAATATTGCATTACCTCCATGCTTTCCATACTGTCAGCTAGCTGTGCTCTGACAGCATGTTTGCTAATGTCCAGACACCTAAATTGCATTCTGGCAACACTCACATCTCTGTTCTAATCCAGACAAAGACCCCAGAGAAAATATCTTTTACTAGGCAACCATATCTCATAAAGAAAATGTGTGCAATATTTTGACAATTTATATTCCAATAAGTTAACTAAAATTAGATGGTTCCCAAAATTAAATATCTCAATTTCTTCAATCATATGTAGATACTCATTAACCAAGAAAGGCAGATGACTGTGGTTCAAGACTATATTCTACATCGAGCTTGTACCTGACTTCAGTGGATGCTAATATAGGAGATAAGGTAGAAACAAGCCAAATAACTAATTACCTTGCTTAAATTAACGCTCTTCATTGTTTACAGACCTACAAGAAATGGAATTTCATTTACCTCAACAAGCTCTGGGCATTTTTTAAAGCTAGGTCTGACTTCTACATTCATATATTCATGCTTTGTTTCAAATTGTATGCAGTCCATGCTCTTGGACTATATAGCTTATTACAGCAGTAAAGCTCACAAATTAGATTTACAGACATACTAAGTCACACTATAGACACTAACTATACAGGATTATAAGGTTATGAAATAGGCTTGTAGCTACTAAGAGAACTCCTTCTTTGATAAACATAAACAAACTGCACAAAATGCTGTTACTAATGGTCAATTTAAATGAGGAAAAAGCCAGCATCTGGGGAAGGGAAAGAGGAACCTTTTACTTTTTCCCTCTGTCGGAAGCCAATTACATGCTTTTAGATCCTGCTGAAATCTCTCTTGTTATCTGTCATCTCACCTGCATCATTTTTTGTTTCCCTTTTATCCCATTGTTCAGCAATTCCAGCAATCAGGCTCTCCTCCTTCCAACTTTCTTTAACTGATGCTGCTGCTTCCTCCCAGCCTCCTGACTCTGGTCTCAGTCTGCTGTTTAGATAGTCTCCTTTCCAAAACAATACCTAGAAAGGCTTTCCTTGTCTTTCATAAATATGCAGTATTGGAAAATAAGACTATTTTCTTCTCTGTTTAAAGGAGAAAAATGCACTTTTTTTATTTACCAGTTGAGACGAAAAATCACAGACAAGACAAATATACATTTAAGTAAGCATAAGTAAATTACTGCTTTTTTTCCCAATGCATACAATCTGCTACTAATCAGAGAACAGATGCCATTTTCAGTAGTCCCTGTGCCTGCCGTGCTAAATGCCACCAGCCCCAGGGTGGCTCCTGTCAGCTCCAGGGTGTGCTCACTGTCCCCCAGGGCTTTTTCTGCAGACCTGCTGCCCAGGCAGGCCATATCTAGACTGCCTGCTGCCTGAGGCTCTGATTTCCCAGAAGCAGGGATTGGCATTTCTCCATGCTGGACTGCACAAGGTCCATTCCAGCAGCATGACCCAGTTCCTCTGGATGGCAACCTGCTTTCCAATAGTGACCAGCTTTCCTGATTTGGTGTCACCAGCCAGCATGAGAAGCAAATGTTCCTTCCCCTCCCCCTGGCCATTGGGGAAGACATTAAACAAGGTGTGTCATGGTATGCACTCCATTCCTTACCAGGTTCTGGGCAGCATACAACCCATTTGTCAAGATTCCTTGGGATCAGCCATCCAGTCAGGTTTCTGTCTAACTGCTGGCCTTCCATTCCCACTGTGGCATTCTAACTTATGTAAAACATTGTGGAAACTAAGTGCCAAAACTGAATATTCAGAAATGTTATTCTAACATTCATCTTCTATGAGTCATATAGATAGTCTCTGGCAGTAGATGCTGAGACTATCAAGACAGTGTCTCCAAGACAACATGACTGCATAAATTCAGTCTTCTTTTCAAAATTGTAACAGTTTCAAAAAAATTAATGACAGCCTTTCAATGGACATTACAGGTCCTCAACTCCTCTAACTGGAAAAAAAAAATTAGTTATCAGAGGCTTTTCTGTGTTTATGCACACATTCCCAGACAAGCTGGGAATGAACCTGAGATCTTTCGGGGATTCATCTTCACCAATAAAGGGCAGGTATTTCTCTCTGCACCATAGTGCGTGGATTTAGGTGTTGCAACAAGTTGCTAAAATGCTAATACATCCAGATGCAACAAAAAGAGGTGTGAAACAAAAGCATGTGGTCAGTGTCATCAATTAAAAAGGAAATAATCTGTCAGTAAATGTAAATTGAAAGGCATCTCAATTAATAAAAGTATAACCAGAGCCAGCTGTCTTGAAAGGCTAATTATTCAAGGGCTGGCTGTGGTGGACAGGTTACACAAAGACTCTCTTGAGTATTTTCTGTCTCTTTGTGTATGCCAAAACTGATATCCTCTAGACCATGGTTTCATCACAGACCATGGCTCTCCCCACCACCAGCCAGGCACCAGCAGCTGTGATGTGCTGTTGCTTGTATGAGAGCCAAAGTGTGTTTTCAGCTTTCTGTCATACAGCCAGCTACAAACATTTGATACCTGGTACTATTTACAGTTGGAAGAATATCTGTGAGATATTTATTAACAATGAATTGTTGACATCTCTTCATTCCTTTTGCTGTGAACTCTAGGTTTGGTAGCATTTTCTGAGAGCATCAGTTGTCAAGAACTGATAAATCTCAATTCTCATGTATGATTTTAGTATTTACAGCAACAGACAAAATTACTAGATGAGAATATTTTTTACAAGCATTTTAAAAAGGATTTGCATGTCTTTATTACGTTAAAATGACAGTTTAGAACTATTATTCTAACAGTTAGGTGCTACAATTCCCATACAGGTTTTTAATAAATGAAGTCATGGTCTGTTTGTTTTTGAGCAAACATCTGGAATCTGGTTGCAAGTAATGGTCTTATTGCTCCCGTTTTGACTTTAACAATTTTATTCAAGTCTCGATTTGAAATCTGTTCTTGTAGGTACAAAAGTCAGATCTGAGACTCTAATCAACCTTTCTGGACAGTGAGGGAATTGAACCATTCCAGATCCATGGCAAAGGCTGACAGGCTGGTTTCAAAAGTCAGTGTCAGAATACATGTCAAAGAAACAACCACACATTCAGAAGGATTTGATAGACAGATAGTCTAAGAATTTAGTAGATATTCTAAAAGATAACAGAAAATCAACTTAGCTGTTTTACAAAACAATCATATGTTGCATTTTCACAGAACCACAGCATCAGTTAGGCTGGAAAAACCTCTGAGATCACCGAGTCCAACGTGTGACAAAACAACCCCATGTCAACCAGACCATGACACTAAGGTGCCACATCCAGCTTCTTCTTAAAGACCTCCAGGATTAGAGACTCCACCAACCTCCCTGGACAGTCCATTCCGATTTCTAATCACCCTTTCTGTGAAGAAATTCTTCCCAATGTCCAGCCTAAACCTCTGGTACAGTCTAAGACCCTGTCCTCTCATCCTGTAGCTGCTTGCCTTCTCTCAATATAAAATGAGATTCTCAAAATCCCAAAAGTTTCATTTAGGTAGGAGAGGAAAATGAGGCCACAGGGAAGCAGAATGGTGAAGAAATTTGACCTTGACCTGTAAAAGGAGGCATTCTGTGAAATTTAGCCCAAACTTTAAATTACTGCCAGTTTTTCATTTAATTCTAAAGTCAGTCCCCAAACTGACGGACTCTAGAAACATTTCCAATCAAAAAATAAACCACAGGAATAAGTCTTTGAGAATATTGCTTGCATCAACATCATACACTCCCCAGCCATAAATTTAAATTCTCATTCTTTAGAGAACAAGCTTTATGCTAACTTAAAGGAATAAGGAAGCCATATTTTACAAGCCTATTGACATATTTTTCCTGTGCAAAGTCTTTCTTTAAAATATGTCTGAAACCTCATATCACAGATCTGACATTATCTTATTAAATTAATATATACAGTGACAGTTACTGATTGCTGTAGGAGCTCAACATGCTGGCAAGTTCCACTGAGCATGGACATTCCAAATGATGTTGGTATTTGTCAAATACTATGTCAAACAGTATCTCAGAGTAAGAGAGAAAGACAGCAACTGTACACTTAGAGATAGAAAGCAGTTGCCTTACCTACTGTATTATTATGGTTGCACAGCCATTAATTAGTTAAAGCTGTGAAGGTTAAATCACTGAGGCATGAACATGGCTGTAGAGCAAAAAATAGGTCTGCATGGTAGCAATCAGTGCTGCACACAGAGTGCAGGGCAGGAAAGCCAGCTCAGCAGCAGCAAAACTGTTTAACATAACACGGAGCCAGGCTGTGTGAGACATGGTCCAGAAACATGGCAGGTAAAATGCAACACAGCAAGCAGGGAGGGCTGTGGAAATGATGACTGCTGAGCATCTGCTGGTTACTCAGTATTCAATATAGATGTTCAAAGGACTAAGAATCAAGGTATTCTAAAGAAAATTTTGTTTAAAGCATATTATCAGAAACTGTTCCGAACTGAACATTGTGACAATTAAAATACATAACACACACCCTAAACTATAAACTGACCATGTTGCAAAATGCCATCAAAAATGGTGTATATTTTAAAGTTCAGCTCTAAAAAATGTGCTGTAGACAAGTCCCCTCTGAACTGACCTGTGATTTTTAGGTAAGTTTTCTTTTAGCAGCGGGTGTGAAGATAGGTGCAGGATTTAAGGTTTTTTTAGGTGCAGTGTTTTGAAGAAAATATGCTTTTAACTATGTAGATATCTGGCCTCAGCACTGTAATATTCTATATCAGCAGCAAAGACAATAACTTTGGTGAATTTAGGACAAATTTTTGCAAAATGGTTGCACAGTTGCCTCCAAAGCAGGACAGATAAAAAAGAAAAATGAAGTTGTTAAGACAACAGAGGAATTACCAAGTAAAATGATCAAGTATAATTTGGTTATGGATAATATTTGTATTTATATTATTTTGGTGCAACATCTCCCAAATTAACTATTTTCTTTAAATTCCTTTCTTTGCTCTCTGAAGATAAGACTTCAATGCCTACAACTACACATATTATTTTCAACAAAAGTTTGCACAGAATTATAAAACTATTAAAATGTAATTTTTTTCCCCAAGACAAAATGAGATTATATTTTCCATGAATAATTTTTTATATTAGAACCTGAAAATAGCAGCAAAGCACTTAATGACTTATATTGATTTTATCAATAACCAGGGTAAACTTTTTCTAGTCATGCTTCATTTCTTAGGAGGTGCCCAACTTCCAGCAACTCTCTTTGTACACAAAAAGTCTGTTGAAGGCTTCGTGTTTACATGAAAATGAACAATTTACATATTTATTGCTTGTGATTTGTGTGCTAGCTGAACCATCAGCAATGTTCATAGAATGCTATGTGAGCTGGAAGGGGAGTGATTCATGTGGCTCTGAATGAGACCAAGAGGGCAAAGAACAAGTACACATATAAAGAGATTATCATCTGAATATTGTTCTGAAGAGGAAAGAATGAGTATGTATGCAGAAACAATATCAGTGAAACAGTGTATTGCAAACTCTATCTATCATATTTCTAAGGTTCTTATCACAATGTCACCTAATTACCATATATATCAAATCATTTATCACCCCGGATTTCATCTCGTTGTAATTCTACAATTTCTCTTCATCTAGAGTTCCTGAATAGAAGTCATTTAATTTTTAAAGATATGGATAATATCAACATCCTTCTTTTATCAGGAAATGGCGTTTTAACTGTTCTAGTTACACAATGGACTACAATCCCAAATAAATAGAAAAAAGTAACAATAACATCATATGCTGATTTACATACACCATGTCACTTATGTAATCATATTTACTGATTTATTCTCATTGAAGGAAATCACAGAGGTTTCTACACGTCTGTAGAATTTAATTCACAGGTACAGTAAGCCACCAGATTTTTGCATGTGAAGTTTTGACTGTAGAGAAATGAAAACAGGAAAGTTCAGTAAATAAACTTCCGCACACAACCTAAAGTAACTTGCACCCACCCCTTATTTATAACATAGTAAGTTATACTTACTATACAAACATAACATTTGGAGTAAGACATACTGATAATTTGATTTGAGTGGATAAGAGAATGTGATAAATATGATTTATGGCTATCGGCATTTTTTTCTTGTGTGTTATGCCTTTTCTTAAAATTGCTGACCCATAGACATGGGGTTTTTATCAGTAGCTGAATTCTTTCATTTCCTCTGAAATGTTTGCACTGGTCCCTGCTGGGTTCAGAAGCCTGGACCAGGTAGATGTCAAATTTTATATCATACATTAGTGTTGTTTGCAACAAAAAGAATTGCTTTTTCACAGGAAATGCATTACATGATTGAAGTTATTGCTGGTAGGATAGGATTTGTAGAAATCTTTTGGTTTAGGAATGCTAAATAGATCTGTTGTTATGGTGATTTTCCTACATCAGAATATTGGGTCTGATTTTTGTAAGGACTTCAATTCTGACTATATTGTCCTTGTGACTACAAGGAAACTTGTGACATCAAAGCTAATGCAAGTTTTAGATTTTTTCCATAAAATGAGACTGAGTTTTGTTCTGATCAAAAGACACCAGAGCTTGTTTAAAAAGAAGAATTTAATGCAATGATCCAAGCCTTTCAGCCAGTGAGAAAAAGAAAGTGGAAATTTCATTAGGATAGCAATAAAATCTGCCTCATGAACAGGTAGAAGATGGGCACTGTCTCAGGATGAAGTTTTCTTCTACTACCCTGAATGCTGGTGCACATGTGGACAATAAACACTTACCCATATGAAGCTCATTTGTCCTGTATATTTCACACAATACAATCGACACATCATAAATATTATCACCCTGTGTGATAACTGCTTTATATATTTACTGATTCCTATTACTCCTTTACAGGAGGGATTTGTTTCAGATAACTCTCCTTTGTGCTGTGTGCAGCACTGACAAAGTACAAACACAATATGCACCGTCAATTCTTGTTGAAAGTTCATTCATTTTGCCAGATTGATAATGATTGTACTTTATCATTTGGCACAAAAGACTTGTATTTAAAAAGTATATTAGCTTACTGGGCACTCATTTATAAAATTGCATTGTTGAAGTCCTGCTGGTGACTTCACCATGGCAGACTCCTTTGAAGTGCAGACTTTCTTTTAACATGTTTGCACTTTCAAATGGACATATCACCAGCCTCTGCTTACATTTTGCTTCACATATCTCTTGGGATTGGTAGTCATGGTGGTAAATATTAGCACTAGTAAGCTTGCAGGCTGCAGATGTGTGTATGTGAGGGGGTTGGTGATGGTGGTGGAGTATGTTTGATAGTTTTTTACTGTCTGCTTTTAACAAAGGGGCTAAATACTGCTAGCTTTACTTCTATGGTCTATAGCCAAGCAGCACTGTTAAAGTTATTGAAAAATTTCACAAACAGGTAAAATGTTCATCTGGAGCAAAAGTGGAAGGGTGATGTGTTTGTGTCAGGTATTTTCCTCTAAAAAACCATTTCAACCTGGTCGTGAAATTTCAGGTGCGGATGAATTATGTGGGTTAAATTCTTTACATTTGTTATGACATGTCATAAATGTGACAGTTACCTTAGCTGTTTGCAGCCTCTCATTAGCAGTGTCTGAGAACATGTAAGGCATCTCTGGAAGGTGCTATTTAACTTCCTTCAGAAATTAGAGATTTGAGGAACTAGGGGCTAATCTCTATGTTTTAAAATATTTGGAGTATGACTTCAGATGGAGAAGTAGATCAGATTCAGATGCCATAGTGAAGACATCTTAAACAAGTTGAACAAAAAATTTCATAGGAACTGGGAAATGCCCTCTTTTCAAATTTGAAAGAAAAAATATCATAGGATATTTAATCTGAAATCATGTTTATATTGTACTTGAGCAAATCTTCTTGAGGGACAGGATTTTTTACATTGAATAGAGGATTTCTTGACCATAGCTTTGCTGCTTTGCTAGACCTGATGTATTCAGGGGCAGCTGTCAGACTCTTCAGTATTATAAATTCCTCGGCTGCAAATTTTGCCTGCAATGTAAATATTTGTCCTTCAGATTTTAAGAGGCAAGAAGACTCACACCTCCTAATTGTCTCTAAGTTTAACTTCATATATTTAGAAATTTTATCTTAAGTGACTTGCTCAAGATCAAAGAAGAGGTGGAACAGGAACATCAATGAAAGTCTCTTGAAGTAACTTTCTAGGATGTTAACTATGAATATGCTTTGCAGACTTGATAAAACAGTGAGAAAATAAAAGATTCAGATGTTAGATGTTTGAAAATATTATGATCTATCCATATAGTTTCTGGACTGTATTTTTATTCTGAAGAGTCTTGTGTTTATCATGCTATGAGGTTAATACTCCATCCAGGAACTCTCAAATGAAATGATTGTGTGGGGATCAGTTATACACAAGGTTATATAAAAATGTCTATAATCTTGGCTTGACAATATATTATAACCTTTCATAATCACATTTTTCTCTAGTCATAACTGAATCTAATATTACAAGTTTCACAAATTCTTAATTTTCATAAGCAATGCTGCTGGTTTCAACAAAATTAAAATCGGAAAAATTTAAATTAAATCTGAGCCGTGAAAAAGAATATTCTGATAAGGCATTTAAGGGAAAAGATATAATTAATTCTTCTTGGAGCATGGAATGCAACTCTGCACTCAAACTGGATGCAATAATAATTGAAACAGCAAGTCTGGTAGAAAAAGTCCCTATTAATCTGTAAATTCTATTTTATGGGAGTATGTTTCAAAATCCTTAGATTTTGCTTATCACTTTATGCTGCATGTCTGTAATGTGCCAGTGTATTTTTAGGGCTGTTCAGTAATATTTATCCACTCTGTCTCTTTTTGGCTGATGTTGCCAGTATTCTGTTCTCATTAGTCTAATTTCTGTTTATTTTTCTTCCCCTTTATAACTGGCAGGCATATATTACAATTACATAATTTCACCTGGCCACACAGCAATCAGTGCATCTATTTTTGTCTTTGAAGACCTTTGTTCAGATAGGTTCGCATTAATTCACTATATTATTGTCTGTATGATAAAAAACCCCAAATCCATCACTTTATTTCCTAATGCAAATAACTATAATGGAAGTATTTTCTACGCTTTGCAGACCTAATATGTACTTTTCAATTTATTACAATTTCTTTTCACAAATAAACCCAATAAGTTAGTTAGAAAATAAAGATTTATACATTTTTATTGCATAGACAGTTGATATATATTCTTCTTGTGGTAAGAAAGTATTATTATTCATTTTTTACCATTACGAAAACCAAAACAGGAAGGAGCCATGGAATGTCCAGGAAATTCTGAGGAAAAGACATAGATCACAGACACTACTGGCTTCTAATTATATATTTGTGTTTATAGACAGTTGTGAAGATACTTAAATATTTTTTAATTCATAATCTTGAGCTTGGCAAAGAGCAAAGTCAGGAACCTGAACTTTAGAGTAGTAAACTTCCATCTGTTTAAAGAACCAATGGATGAGATTCCCTGAGAAGTTATTCTTAAGGACAGTGGGGCTGTCCAGAGCTGTCATCTTGGTCAAGGTCATTTTTTCTTAGAGTACAAAAGCTCTCCATCCCAGTGTGTGGGAAATCAAGTAAGGCAGGTCAGAAAACGGAATGGCTGGGGAAACACCTGCTCCTCACTCTGTGAAGTAAGAAGGAAAGGCACAGCCAGTGGTAGCAGGGTCATGTTTCCCGGGAAGAACATGGGGATAACTCAAGAACGCTGAGGGACATGATCAGTACATGATTTGAGAAGGCATATGAATATTAATGAGAAGTTTCCTATAAATAGATAAGTCAGAAGAGGAGAGTTATTCTCTATAAGAGAATAAGTCAGGCCAGGGAGAGAAGGAAGAACAGGTAACAAATACAGAGAAGGCTGTGATAGTCAGTTATTTCTTCACCTTGGTCTCTACTGTCAGTCTGACTTCCCAGGTCTCTCAAGTCTCTGAACCTAGACATGGGGGTGGGAGAGCCTCTCAGAAGTGCGTGTTCAGGGCTAGCTGGAGAAACTCTGCCACATTTATATACATGGGTTCTCTCAAGGAACGGGCTGGTGTTGCCAAATCACTCTCCATGGTATTTCAAAATTCATGGTGCTCAGGTGAGGATCCCAGTGACTGGGGAAAAAGATCCTATTTTCAAAAAAAGCAGGAGAAAGGAAGAACTGGGTGACTACACACCTGTCACATTCACCTCTGTGCCTAAGAGGGTCATGGATCAGAACCTTATGGAAGCAATGGCCAGGCACATGCTAGACTAGGAGGTTATCTGAGGTAACCAGCATGGATTCACCAAGGCCAAACTGTGCCTGACCAATCTGGAGGCCTCCTATAGATGGAGTGGCTGCGATGATAGACAAGGGGAAGTCACCTGATGTCATCTCCCCAAACTACTCCAGGTTTTCAACAGGGTTCCACATGACACCATTATTATCAAATTGGAGACACCTGGATTTGAAGGATGGACTGTTTGGTGTTTAAGGAATTGTCTGTATGGACACAGCCAGAGAGGTGTGGCCAATGGCTGTATGTCCAGATGTGCGCTTGTGATGAGTGGCGTGCCTCAGGTCTTAGGACCTGTGCCTTTTAGTAACTTTATCAACTATCAGAAAAATTCCTTTTTTGATTCAGAGACAAGACTCTTGAGAGGAGTTTAAAAGATTTACTCCTATTTTCAGTCTCATGAGAAGGGAGAGATGGTACAGATATTACAATTCATGCCATCAAAATCAGAAGCCAAACTGTTTCCTAATTACATTGCATTATAAGTGAGTGTTTTGGCCTATCAGCTTTTGCCACACAATGGTGTTAATGCTTCTAAGCCAATCATCTATTAAAATACCCTGCGTGGGTCTTGCTACAATACATCTTTCATAGTTCTATTTCCCAAAAATATCTAGCCTATTTGTGAGGTGATAATTTGAAACTTGTTTCTAGTTCAATTTCTCTCTCAACAATGTCTGTCCCGTTCCATGGCCTTTCCAAATCAACATGTTTTATCTCATGGTTTGCATACAGATGCACAAGACTATGTGAGCCTTCAGTCAAATTCAGTCAGAATTCTCTACAAAACTATTTCCCACAATCAGTGACACAAGCAGTGGGATCAAATGCAGCCTCAAGCAGGTTTGCAGGTGATATGTGGTGTAGTTGATACAAGAAAAGGATGGGATGCCCACTCACAGCCTGGAGATCAGCCGCACCCTGGGCTGGATCAAAGAAGGATTGGCCAGCAGGTCAAGGAAGCTGAGCACATCTTCAAGGTTCCTTGCCATTTAAACTTATCTTCATTTATTATATTATCAAAAAAACCATATATGAAAAAAAAATAAAATAAAAGGCACCTCCCAATTGTCACTCTATGTGTAAAAAAAATCATAGTACTTGTATAACAGTGACACATAGGAAGAGAATAAAAGAACTTCCCTCTAAAAGAATGCTGGTCCTGAGAGTACCTTAACTCAGGCCTTAGGGAAAAGTGGAACATTTTGGATAGATACACAGAGGACCAAAGTAGCAACAGTTGCCTGTAAAAGCCCAGGCCAAATTCTGAACACATCAGACAACAAATCTAGAAAAATAGATCTCAGAGTGCTAAGGCAGAAAACTAATTGCTGGTGCTTGTAATATAAAATAAAACCTTTGCACTCTTATCTATCATGATTCATGGACATTGAAATAGCTAGGGTATTTGCAAATGCTAGAAAGAAGTGAGGAAAGTATGTCCCCAGACCAGGACAAATCCATCCCATCCATCTTGATAAACCATTAGCAAAAAAATGGAGATAGTCTAATCCTGTGTTTTCATTACTGTTTACACCTAACATCATCCATCAACTAAATAATTTGTGCATGAATAGTCAAATCAATAAATGAGTGATTTCAACTTTTTTTGATTCACATTCTTCTATTACATCATCTATAAAACTTCTCTTACTACAGCTTGTAGTACAGATATCTGAGTCTGAAGAAATTGGGGAAAGTATCTGTTGAAGTGATAAACAGCTAGTGGTTCATATATCTACATTAAATGACTTTGATAAGTGAGCTTTCCACGTGGACTAGAACAATCATTCAGGACCATGGAGTATAGGCATTACCTCATCAAAATCTTTGGCTTGTCACAATACCATGTTAATTCAGATTGAAGACCCTTCTGCATTCCATTTCTGATTCTCCTTTCATGCCTCCTTCACTGGTCTTTCTTAAGAATGCACAGAACTATATAGTCATCTAGAACAATATGTCAGCCTAATTTCACAGTTGTGTGGTAGATAAATATATAAATTTTTTAAAAGTTTCATTACATGGGTTTATGCTCTGTTTTTAGCCAAAGGGAAGAAATAGTGACTGAAAACTGGGGGCAGGGCAGGGGAAGGCCAAAGTAACAGAGCAGTGGAAAAGGAAATAATGTATATATTATTTTTCTAGATTTTTTGCTATACCTTTCCATGCTGTGTTATAGTCCTCTAACACAATATGAATTTTAAGCCTCAGAAACATATATAATATATAATGCATATATAATATAAAGCATAATATAGATAATGTCTGATATACATATCTAGTGTATTGTAAAGCTTAAAATGTTGTCTAGAAGGCAGCAATAGATTTGCAAGATCAGTTGCAAAATTTGATTGTTATTTGATTGTTGTGTGATAAAGAACAAAGATGAGCACTGTCACAGTATTCTATTCAAATCAATTCATTAAATGCTTTTAAAAGCTGTTTAAAGTGAGAGTATTCATTAGAGCACATATTACATGCAGAATTTAAGTTCCCTAACCTGCCCTGAAAACAAACAGGATTCTGTATGGTCACAAGGTAGAGAATAGTAAAGCTAAACTGCATTACAAATAGCGGGCCTTATACTCAAATTCATAACCTTATCTCAGGGAGCTTCAAAGCAGCCACTCTGACATTAGAATAATTTTTTATTGTGTGTACCATAACTTCTTTTCTTTCTTTCTTAATGCAAGGCTAAAGAGCAGGAACTGGGAGGATAAGAAAATAGATACCCTCAGATTTCTTTGTCCCACATTAGCATGTGTGTGGATCCCAACTTTATTTAAAGAATACTCATTGCTGTGAATCAAAATAATCTCAAAATATTCTCAAGCAACGTCTATATCTAAATTTTATTTATCTTTGACAGTTGAAAGAGGTAAGAAAACAGGCATCTTCTAGACCCAGTAAAGACTTTAGTAGTTACAACAGTTCCAAACCATCATAATAAAATAGTACTGTGACTCATGCAGAAAGTATGTGTAAAATTGTATGATAAGAAATAGATTTATTTGGCCAGGAACAGAGAAGCAAAGTCAGTGGAACATCCTGTTTGTGGTATGTTTTATATATAGTCAGTATGTACTGTTTGTCTGGACTTTAATGTACACACTAACACACATTTTTTATAGTGATCACTCTCCTGCAATGCAAATAACACATTCTGCTAAGTCTTTCAATAGGCTGCTGATTGTGTCGTTATTTCACTCTTGGGGGGAAAAAAAGTTAATAAAAGATAAGGTGCTTTTGAAGAAGGTGAGATTACATTATTTAAAAATTATACATTTTATAAGATAAGGTTTAAACACATGTCAGGAGAAGTCAACATTTCGTTATGAATGGTAGTGATTGTGTTATCTGTAAACTTTGAAGCTTTACGTACTGATGTGAACAATTGACTTCGTTGTTTTGTCATTACCATCAGCATTCCTCTTTCTGAGCTGCTGAACTGACTGCTGTTTGCGCAGCAAGAAGTAAGGAAAGTTTGTTTACACACTAATATTTCATTGACTGTTCAGCTTGAGTTGATTGTAATTTTTCATCTTCCTGTCTGCCGGATCTTTTTTTTGCTGGTATTGTAAAATTGACTGGATAGCAAACGCCTTCGCCTGAATCATTAATTTAATATAAAATCTTACTTAAATTGTCAAGAGCAGTTTCTAAAATAACAGAATTTGCTAAAGCTTATAGACATTGCTGTATCATTGCATTTTTATCTCATCTCTTTATTCTATTATGTTGGCCAGCAGTATATAGTAAATATTTGGCCATCAGATCAACGTCTAGTAGCTAAAACACAAGCAGAAATATTTATTTTTAAATGCTATACAGATTTTGTCTGAAAGTGATATTATATATTCTACAAACTGCATTGTTTTAAGGGCATGAACAAAAAAAAGACTTCATTGTATTCTTTGTGTGTTTTGTAAAGTAGAAAAGATAAAGTAGAAAACGTGAAAATTATTTTCCCTTCTTCCTTTTTCACTTCTATAGGCTTAACCTTCCTGCAAGGAATGGAAAGAAAAATTATTCTTACTCTATTCAATCCCATTTCAAATCACAGTTTAGATAATAAGAGGAGAAGTGGTAAAATCCTTGTCTAAAATGAGCCAAACCAACAGCAAGAGATCTTATGACCAGAGATACATTGCATGTTCCTTCCAAATAAATAAATCAGATTTACTTTGTGCACTCTAACTATCAGTAGACATTTTTGGAGCTGTTTTTTTTCTCCTTTTAATCTTGTTTTTCAACTTTAAATTGCTACAATATAGATGACAAAGTTGTTTTTTTTTTGTGGAGATGTCTAAATTTATAACTATTTAACTATAGATTTTACATTCTTAGAGCTCAATTTTAAAATTTTAAACTAGATTTTTTTGTTAACTGTAAAAGAATATTGGGAAAAACATGCTGACAAATTCTCCTTTATAAAAATCCTGTGGACACACTGCATTCATTGCCAGAAAAATACAGATTACTGGCTTTTCTGTAATGAGAACCCTGAGACTTAATAAGCCAAGTAAGGCCTCCACATTAAATCCACTACTATGTTATTTTGTTGTCTGTAGGTTGTAATAACAGAATGCATGGTTCACTGTAGTGAACAAGGGCTTTTTTTTCAGGTCAAAATTAAAATACAACAGAAAAACAAGGTAGAAGCTTCCCCTTCCTGCTACAGGAATTTTTCCCTTCAGGTGCACTGAATTCATATCATACATCAAAAACATAAATTCAAGTTCATTAAAGAGAGAAATGGCATGTAAATACTTTAAGTATTTTCACATAGAAAACACTTTTGAATGGGCTAAAATGACGAAAAAATGTCATCAGCATTCTAAAATTACTTGTACAATATTAATTGTGTGATCTACTGCTGTTAATTTGAAGTCAGAATTTATAAGAACAGATTATTTGCATTTTTAAGAGAACCAAGAGAATTGTCTCCCCTCATCTAGAAGGCATACAAAAATTACTCTACTCCTATATATATATGAAAGAAATAGTTTCTGTAGTCACAAATATTTTAAGTATTTTTTGTATTTGATAAAAATGTGGCACTTATAAATAATTGCATAGATTCTCTTTAAAAGAAGGAGAAAAACCCAAGTTAAAAAGTCATAAGAGGTCATAAAAGGAACCTGAACCCACATTAAGGTTAGAATATATTTACAGGTGTGAACTGCCAGTGAGCTCAGGATTACCAGCAAGTTTTATTTAAAGGAAGTGTTTGTTTCTGCAGGAATAGTGCCTATCTCTGTTGTTACAGTATTTGTTTTGTCCTGTTTTCCTTTGATAGGAAATTTATGATTATATGTACCAGAAAGAAAAGACGTAAGTGGGTAGATTTGATATTACATGTAACCCCCATGTCAAAGTGTGCAACTTGCAGAGCAGGAACTTAGAAAACTGGGAGGACTTCTGCCAACTTCAGTTTTGTGTTCTGTAAGAAAGGATTTTTAAAGTGTGATTTTTTAAAATAAGAACATAAAGACTTGGCTTTCACAGCAGTTCTGACAGTCTTTGCATACTGTAGAGCCAAGGTGAAGTAAGGCAAATCTGCTCTTTATTGCAGTGACAGTCTTCCTTAGAATTAAAAGCTGATTTAATTGACAAGTGATTGGATAACAAGGACAATCAGGAAAAAGCAAAAGGTGGCAGTGAGTGTTGATCAGGATTAATTAATACAGCTGTGTGAGAATGTCAGTGTTTTCACGTTTCTTTTCTGCAAATGACTTTGTAGTAAAATTTGTCTCTTACAGCCAACTCAGCTACTTCGTAGTGTCTTTGTACTCAGTGTCTTATCACTACAACCCTTGTCTCCTTTCTGAACAGGTGATATTTTTTTGTTTTCTAAATGCTTTTTTACTGTGTTTTGTACTATCAAATTTAACTTTCTTTTGCTATGTTTGTCCTGTAAGATTCCCCATCCTCTCTTCAGTGATGGCTCCCTGTTCTCTCTTTGTCATCAACATGTGCCCAGCTTTTGTGCAGCTGACATTATTAATGATATAAAGACAAAAACCATTCAAAGATCATTCCATGAGGGAATCTAGCAGACCAGTAACAAATTAATCAACACATGTTGTCTCCTTTCATTATAATTTGCTCTTTCTTCTCAAAGAACTTGTAAACTCACCTTATAATTCCTTGACTAATCCTTTGCTTCCCTGTGTGACCTCAAATCTCCCTCACAATACTATGCCAAATATTTTACTGAAGTCCGGATTAAAATTATTTTATTTCCTCTCTTTAGAGTAATTTATCTTATCAAATAAGTATACGTAGCTATTTTGGCACAGCTGACCATCAGTAAATCATTTTCCAGGTAGCTTCAATTTTTTTTTCATTCAGAATCCATTAAACAACCTTTGCATTATACTTGGTGAGTCAGTTTCTCCACTTATGAAATGGTGGCTAAAATTGCATGGCTTTTAGATATTACATAGCAATGCATTGGCATCGCTATAATGTTTAGCAGAAAATTATCTGAAACACTAAGTACTCTTACCAAATTTTTTATATGCTACATTCAAAGAGGCACCTCTAAGAGTTGTGTTAAATCTATTGTTCAAAGAATTATTCTTTTGTTTGATGCTTTTATTTGTGAATGCTCTTATTAAATTAAAATATTGTTTTCTTATTTGTCAAAGGATATCACTTTTATAAGCTGTCAATCAAAATTAAATAAACTGGCACTATTCTTGTTTCATATATAAGATATGCTTTGAGCAAAAAGATAAACGTATATGTCAAGCATTTGTTATTATTAATCACTTCAGACTCTTATCAATCTGCTCTTTGATATTTTTGGACTAAGTTGTGAATATTTTATTCTTTTTAATTTTAAATCTTTCTAATTAATTAAAATATCCATTCTCATCTGTCTAACTAAAAAACAGCAAAGTAAATTTTATCATTCCATTATTAAAGGGATACATTTAGTTAGTCTAGAATGTGGTTAGGAAAAAATGGATGCAATTAACTTGAAAAATTTTTGGTAAATTCAGGAAGTTGGTTTTATTATTACCTTTTTAGGGAAAAAAAAATCAAGCCATATCAATAATTACACCATAAGCAATTACTTCTTTTTCTAGAATTCTAGAGAAACCTAAACAGCATGTGTGTTTTTGTTTTCCCTCTGTCTACATATCTGAGAGAGAAGGGGAATTATTGAAAAGGGGAAAAACATTCAAAACGCAAAATTAATATTTTCTTGAACTGCCAGGTATTCAGTGGAATCAACTTTTCATTTTCATGGTAAATTCTGTAGATTTTAAGAAAACTAACATTGAAAATTTTTTGCAGGAGCTGTTATAAAAATTCACTGAACTGAAGAAGATCCAATTGTTTTCTAAGATTTGAACTATCTCAAATCATTTTATAATACTTTGCAATTTTTTTTTGCCATTCTTTTTAAAATTCTATTATTTAAAATATACAGAATATGACTGCATTTTTTGGTAAACTATCACCCAGCATTTTAAATATTGAATATGAAAAGCTGAGAAAAAAATCTATGCTTCTATTCAATTCTAAATATGCTGGTTGAAGCATATTTATTTCAATAGTGTAACAAAAGTCTTGAGCAGTTCCACTGAAATTTCCTGAACTGGCACCATTCCTTCCTGGCACCAAGATTTCATTTCAGGTTCAGTAAATCCATATCAATGAATATGCCTCTGAAATTGCATTACAGGAATGTACAAAACTTCACAGAAACTCAAAGATATCTTAAGATAATTTTTACTGTATTACCTGGAATATTTATTTAGTTAACTCCATAAAATTTTGTTATTTCAAATTATTATTTCATTTAAAACATGCTAACAGACTTAATATTGATTGGAAACATCACAGAATCATATCTTCCTTTGAAAGTCACATAACATTATTTTAATATGAGAATAACTTTTCCTACTTTGATTGTCAGTGTTCTTTACAGAAGAACGAAAGATATTTATTAAGCCTGTCATAGCTTTCCAGGTGGTGATGAGTGGATGGCTGCTTAAAATTCTAACTGTAGTTGAAAATCCCAATATTTAAAATCCTATGTGCAGTTAGGCTACGATTTTAAAGGAATATAGCAGTTATACTCTCAATCAAAAATTGTTAATAACAGTAGATGCCAGACTATAGCATTTCTCACTTTCTAGCATGTCTTATTTCTCAGTTTGGGTTTGTCTAGGGAAACTTTATTGCGGATGAATCCAAAGAGTTTTCTGCAAAAAATGCCTGGGTGTGATTTCCAACTCCCATCAATATGAAAAGACTTCTTCCATGAGTAGCACATAACATGGTGAGCTTACAGAAGTTCTGTACCCCCACCCATTCCAGATCTTAACATCTCAAAACTGCCTTTCCTAGACATGTTTTCTCAGTGAAATATTGGTAGGAAACTCAAAATTATGTTATCTAGTCTTTTTGTTGGTGTTGTTCAATCTTTGATGGTTTTGACTGAGCTTAATTGACTTTCATTCCATGTTTCTTCTATATGCATAAGTTCAGATTCGTAAATGTTCCAGGTGTTTCTCCTTGTCTCCACATAATTTTCATTGTGAATGCAGTTCTCATTTGACTGCCCTTTAAGACATGATCTTATTTGTTGCTTACTCTCAGACAGTATTTGTAAAGAAATTCTTAAAGTATGAATTTTTGGAGGAATTTTTTAGGCCACTTCTCCTTCTCGCTTCACTCTTTTGAATTGAGCATAGTGCGCCTATTGAACTTGATTCTGAAAGCAATTAATAATAAAACTGTTGTGAATGAGTACTCATTCCTGTGTCAGCACTATGTTAAAAGTTATTTTTGTAGGACAAGCATTTCATAATTAACTTTTGCCAATATTTTTTGCCCATAGCTTTTAATTTCTCAGAATAAATAAGATCAGTTTCATGGGAGGAAAGTTGCTATGAAATTGAAACTTGAGATTGCTGCTGAAAAGTATAAACCCAAATGGACTCTACTCAGACACTAAAGTGCAGCAGACAAAACTATTATTTCATCCCCTGTGGGCCGCTGTCTCTGTTCACTCTTACTTTTATGTCGTCATGTTAGTTTGACACCTATAATATGTTTAATAGGTTTTTCTCTGATGTTATTATTGGCTAATGATTCTGCTTTTCCCTGGTGATGGCAAAAATGAGAAGTCACACTGCTTTGTTTTATGCAGCTCTACAGGGACTGTCTTAACCACAGTACTCTATGGGAGTATGTCATCTTAAATCAATGGATAGGAAGTTAGCCTTTGACATTTGGATTGCTTGCTTCAGTTTTATAAATCAGGCTAGCAATTATATGTATCTTGATTCATATATTTTACACTTTCATTGTTTAAAGGGAATTAAAGCAATGATTGATTTATAAAAGATTATGAATGTTCTTTATGCAACAATTTGTTTGCTAATAGAACAGTTGTCACATACTGATACCTGTGGATTCTGTGAGATCTTGTTGCATTGAATAAACTGTTTTATACCTGACTCATCATATTTATCTTCAAAGCTTTTATCTTCCAAAATTGTAGGTGGGAAACATTAAATTATGAGTTTTGCATTTCAAAAATAGTCACAGGAAAAAGATAAAAAACATTAGTACAAGTCAGATTATTGCCAAGCTTGTTACTATCAGTCCGCAGTAAAATGTGCATGTTTAATGAGCTCTTCAGCAATCTTAAAATTTTAATTAATTTTCAATTAAAGATCAAGGGATGACAAAAATGGTTATCTTTGCATACTGTGAACAAATGAAAACCTGTTCTATATTTTCTGTGCATTTTACTTTCATTCAAAGTCTTTCCACCTAAATCCAAACAATCCCTCATTGTGCTGGAATGTTTCCTTAAAAAAATCTGAAAAATAAATAATAATCATATTGAAAATTGAAATGTTGAGAAATATGTTTTTGTCAATTATATGTGAGGTTGCATAAGTAAGGAATTTAACTGGAATACTTTGGTTGCTTAATTCCTTCTTTTTTTCAGCTCTATATTATAGAACATCAGCTGCTCTCTGAGATGGATGCAAATTGTTATTTAGATATAATTTTAAAAGCAGAACATTGTCAGATATTCACCAGAATTAAAAAGTGGTCATTGCTTTCAAGTTTATAACTTTACTTTCTCTAAATCAAGGGTGGCTCAGTAAATAATTCATGACTTTTTGGTAAAAAATTGAAAGCATTTAATCCTGTATGTTTGCCTTATCTGCAGAACAGCCTAAGGGAGGAAAAACTTTTTCCAGATTTATTTTAGTTTGATTTCTTGTTAAAGAAACATTTTAGAAAAGTTCTACCTACTAAATATTAAAAATCAATAGCAAACACTTGGTTAGCCAAAGAAAAACTTTTCAGTGGATGAGCATTTTCAATAAATGCAAGTAAATATATATATATTAAACATATATAGATATATATACAAATACAGATTTTCCATTAAAGAGCATTCACACATCATATTACCAGATCTAACTTTTATTGTTCTTCACTCTGGGAAAGTTCAGATGGGAAGGCATACAAGGAAGAAAAACAATAAGACTTCAGAGTTAGCCTTGTGTAGATTTTATATAGTCACAGTATGAGTGTTTCCCATTTTATAGGTGAGATAGGGACAATGACAAGAAAGCTGGGGAGATGCAATATTTGAATTAACAGAATGGATAACACCTATGGATCTTTACCATATATGCTTTTCCACAGTCTCCCCCCGCCTCTCTCTATATATATAGGTAAAATATAAATATATATATTTATGCTCATATTCTAGCGCATATTGTAAGCAAGAAAGATCCAGCCTGTAATTACACTATCCAAAAAATTGTATTTGCTATACACATGTGGAAACTTTTTTCCCAGACTGATATCACCACCACCACCACAGAAACTGCTAGAAGGAATAAGAAGCAGCATACAGAGCAGACAAACAATGGTGAAACTGTATTGTCAAATATTTAAGAAAATGTAGACACTTCATTATATTATTCATTAATATATTATTCATTTGTACAAGGCCTGTAAGAGAAAACTACAACAACTTGGATATGAGCTTGAGACACCTTCAATTAAAAGCCTGCTTCTTCCTAAACAATGTTGATGAAAATTAGGTGCATAAATTAAGAATTTATGATAAAATAACCTTTAGCTTCTATTTAAGCCTTAGCGTTCCTTAGTGAAAACTATTTTAGGTTTTTTTTCTTTAGGTCTTCTAAGAAGAGCAAATCCTAAATGAACTCAGAAATGGGAAATCCCCACTAATCTGTCCTGATTGATCTTGAACTGTCTGAGACTCCATGCCTTTTGGTTCTCAAAGCCTGTAACACAATATAAAATATTTAAGTACTTAAGCAATGGAGAACCGTTGCAAACTGGTTTGTGCAAACAACAATTAGAAACAGAAGAAAACAGACAGTAAAAGCTAACTTTCGAAGTAAAATTGTGTGTTTGTTTCTTCATTCTTACCCAGGGTTTTACTTATTATGTCCTTAGGGTAAAAGAATGCTTAATGCCCCATTTCTTTCACTCTTTGTGTGTGTAAGAAAGAAGGAAGAGATGCTAAAGAAAATCCTCAGTGGCCTTGAGGGAAAATTGCACTCTTAAAACATCATTCTGTTGAACAGAAATAATATCCAAGTTTGAGATTTCCAATAATAGATTAATGGAGAAATTAAAAAAGGTGTAAAATATTAAATGATAATTTTTTCTGCCTCAAAATATTTGCTATTCTTAAAGGGTTTTCTAAGGTAAAATGGTAGACAGTTAAAAGACATCAGGTGGTGTGCAGGAAAATTTGTGGTCCCTTTTAAAATGGTGATATTTGATATTTTTCTGTCTTTCTACTGCATCTTCCTCTGAAGCATCTGGAAATGACTCTGGCTTAGACTGAATACAGTGCAGGGGTGACAATTTCTGTGTTTCCACAGTCATTTGCAGTTTGGTTGGAGTCCCAGTGGTGCTCATGGAAGGTTTCCTTCTGGCTTTTTTGAGAGGAGTGTCAGCTCTAGATTGATTCAGGGGAATATTTAAAGTCACATTTTCAAGATTTCACAGAATAATAGTGAAACAATTACTTTTTGCAGGTGTCCTGGTTTAGGGCAAATCTGGGAGGAAACCTCCCGGATGNCCTCTCGCCGCTCCGGAGAGTGGAGGAGTTGCCGCCTCTTCCCAAAACAAAAACGCGCGCTTCTGTTTTCTCCCCATTCGCTCTTAAAGCTACAGAACACAATATCTAACTCAGACAGAACAGACGGTTTGGGGATAGAAGCATCATACAGTCACCCTAGGACACAGGTCTTCATGGTGAAAAGCTAGAATAACAGAGGACAAACCTTAAAAGTCACTGAGTAGAGATTTTTCCCTGAGCCTGCCTATGTCAGGCTTTTCTGATTTACTGGTTATAAAGATGGTGGAGAAATGGATATGGCCTTCTGATCAGAAAAATCAAGACAAAAATTACAGAATAGATGAAAATAGAACTGAAAGAACGCTGGTCATAAGATTGATTTAGTGAATCTAATTCTAACTCAGGTTTCACTTTGCCACACCAATCCTCAGTAGCAATTCATCCTAAAAAGAGCTTCATTAACCTCTCCTATAATAGATACCATACAGAAAAGCATTTTGGATTCCTTCCTTGACAGTGCTAACGTATGCTATTTATTTTGTATTTTTAAAGTATATTATTTGGAAAAAAGAGTTTCTCCTTGAGTTTTCATTCTCATGCTTGTCTCAGTCTTCAACTTCTTTCCATTAATATTCATTCCCATTTAGGCACTAAAGTACAGATAGGCTTACTTTCAATTCACCTGAATTCTATCCGCATTTTGCAGGTTCACATTCATGAAATTTTCTTAAAGAAATCAAGAGCAAATTTACTGACAAATGGGAGCTGAAAGAGAACTAAAAGAGAGTTGTTTCAACTACCCCTTCCTTTATTCATGACAAGAATATTTCATGTCATTTGACAGAAAGGGTCTAGGTTGCTATACACTTATGAAAGACAGAAGGATTGAGGAAGAAATGCTAAAGAAGATTCACAGAAGTCTTAAGTAAATGCAATACCCCTAAATTGTTCCCCTGGGTCGGGGAATGGGGCACAAGGAGTTGAATCGAAATGCTTAAAACCATTAAACCAAGGAGGTTTTTTGTAATTCCAATACTGTGTATTAATTTCATTCTCTTAAGTATATTCCATTTAAAGAAATGAAAGTTCAATACTCATGTTCTTTTTAATGCAAATCCTAGCATGAGATCTCAGATATCCATCTGGAAAGAAAAAAAGGGAAAACTGCTACACAAGTATTGCTTGTTCTCCCCCTGGCTATGTTGCCAGTACAACCATCCATCACTGAAAAGTACTCAGTCATAAATTTGAATTGAATAGGAGAAGTGACTGGACTGCCTGCTGCCTCAACTGAAACCAAAAGGCTTCTCAGTAGAATTTTGCTTTCTTCTTAACATGCTGGCACTAGGCTAAAAATAGACGAGAGGAAAAGGTTTTAGCCACTTTAAAGAGCACAAGTGACATGCAGGCTGACCTCTTGACTGCATGTGTCACAGCTACAGGCAACCCAAATGGTGCCAGGTGGAGATTACACAGGGCAGAGCAACATCTGCTTCACTATCACAAGGGTAAATGATAGTTCCTCATGTTATGCCATAAACAGCCTGAGGTAAGAAAGACTGGTAGAGTTCCTGTCACAAATTAAACTCTTGCCAGCAGGTAGGATTCCACTCCATCTGTCCATGTAAGTAGCTCAAACAGAACAGAAGCTACATAAAATATTATCCGGAGAGATAAAAGGCAAATAATGCAATTTATTTATGGGATGGAGCCAGAAATGAAAGCAAAACTAAATAGAAAGAGAAGATGTTTTTCCCTATGATGAATGGAAAGTGCTGTGCTGTTATATAATCTGTTTTCAGAGGTAGTGGCTAGAATTTCTAAAATGCCTTATTCTTTTTTTTTTGTCTTTTTCTTTTTATTGCAGCTTGTTTTTGCACAAAGACAAGACACAGAGACACAAAATATGTATCTTGGACATACACATCTCATAGCTCCCAAAACTGTATTCCAAATCTTTATTTGGTCACTGCCCTTCTTTCTTTTTTCCTACTTGAAGATGTTAATAAGATGATCAATAATTGTGGTTATTCAGTCCACAGACAGCATTGTAAGGAAAGCAGTGTGAAAGGCATAACACTAATGCCTCCTTAAGGCTTAAAAAAATGCCTAAGAAATAACTGTAAGTCCCAAGGTGCACTCATATTTTGGATAGTAAACATAACTCTGTCCAGTGGTCTAAATAAGAAACTACTTGCTAAATGTTTGCTTTTTTCGTACACAGAAAATGACCAGTTGAGACATGTGCACAATATAAAGAAACTCCACATTTTAATTATCTAGGGAAACGTTATATCAAATATTCCATCTGTTATTTTACGGTAAAGAACACGAGAAAAGGACTCAAGATGTATTCCAAAAGTTTTTGTCATACAAACCTAACCTACTTGCTAGATTTGAGGAATTAAAATAATTTCAAAATGCAACAGTATATTTATTGAGTAAAAATTATCAAGTGTTTTGTAAGTCTGTGGTATATTTTAGAAGTGTCTTAAGCTCTCAGTTTCTTGAGTTTCACTCAAAGAAGAAACAGCTTCAAACAGTGATTAGTAGAAGTCAACTTTTAAGATATCTGAGTTCCTAAGAGTGTAAATCAATCCTAGTGGGGTTTTCAATATCCCATTAGGATATATACTCATAATTATATACTATCCCACCAGTTATGTCTACATAATTCCAAAATAATTTTACATTCAATGAAGTATTTCTAGAATCAGATAGTAAGTATCTGAATCACTTAGAACATATTGGAAAATATTTCCTTTTACTTTGTACAATAATAAAATGTGTTCTTGATTTTGTGAGTCTTGTTGAGTTTCTAAGAACATTTCTTAGAAGTTTTTTTTATGAAATATATAGCTTATTTATTTTTTTTGTTTAGGATCATAATAAATAAACTTCCAAAGATATCTCAAAATATTGTTTTTGAAAAATTTACTCTATGTCATCATATACAAATGGCCTTCTGAAACAATAAATTGCAGTAGATTTAAAGTAATCTTGTGGTCCCTTTAAAACATTACATTGGAAAACCCAACCTAAACATTCTTTATGTGGTTTTAAGGTAACCAGGAATTAGGAGAGCACATTTTTATTTCCTGAATAAGAACAAGAAGTAGATATTCTAATATCTACTTGCCTCAAAGAATATTTCTCTGTGCACTTAGATTTTTATTAGAATGAGCCAAGCTGGACCTTGCATTATATCACCAGATATATATAAAATGATCACTTTGGTCAACATTGCTGAGATTAAAATACCAAAAATATTGCAGTGTTTGTGTATGGAGTCATTACAAGTAACAGAAGCTTTCAGTGGTAAATATAAATGGTTCTACTCAAGTAAAAGAGGAGTCCAGTGCAACTGCAAGAGCAAGAAATTGTTGAGAAAACACAGAATTTATTTAGGTTCTTATTCTCTTTAGGTAGAAAGGCCAAAAGTCAGGAGCTATTCAGGTAGAATTAAATGTAAGATTGAGTCAGTTGTGTTTTGGAATATATTAGAAAAGAAAATAGAAGTTGATACTCATTACACTTTCCATATTCTAACTTAATAGAATACATAATGGGATAAAATTAAAAGTGAATACAGGACTAAATTTTCTTTTGAGCCATTAATTATATTCCTATTAGTGTGAATAGTCAACGAACAAGAAACTTTCATTACTGTTGCCATAGCAGCCTGCTATTGATCCATCACTGCCTTCATAATGTAAAAATAATGGTTATTGTAGGATATATGCTAACACCTCAGATGATGAATGGCAGTCATATTTCAAAGATATCAAAGAGCATATCTGCACTTATTGCTGGGTTATTGATCCTGAAGCACAGTGAGAAGCGGAAGAGAGAGAAGAGCTTGATACAAAAACTTCAAAATAATTTTGAATTGTTGATTGTATCTATACATAAGGAAGAACAGGAAGTTAAATAAAATTTTCAAACTGAAATTACGAGCCCAAAGAGGAAAAAGGTAATGAAATTACCTCAAAGTGACTTTGGAATGTGACAATTTAGAAAAAGCCTGTCCCTATGCATTAAGGTAGTAGGTTGAGACCCTGAGATGTTCACTGGCTTCAGAAGTAGTACAGTTTGCTTCTTTTGTATTTCTAAACTTTGTGAGTGTTAGTCAGGTGTCAAAATGACAAAATAGAGATTCTTGATGATAGTGACTCATCCAAAGATGACGAGAGTAGCCTAGAAGGTTTTCTTCTAGCATTTTTTCAGATAGAACAGGCAAGTATGGGTCACTAAGGATGGGAGAAACAGAAGAGCATTTCACTAATGATCACAGATCTGTGGGATAGTGGTTATGATCAAAATAAAGATTCAAGTTCTGAATCTGGAGACAATAAATAAGGACCTTTGCTGATTAAGGTGTTAGGGAATACATTCAGTGCAGGGAGCTCTGGGTGCAGCTGTAGTAGAGCTGCAGGTTGAGCTCTGGGTGGCAGAAGCTTGAAGCAAGAGGCCCTGAACTGCTGACCCATTGTTTAACAAAGGACATGGGGACCTGCTGCCAGGGGACCAACTCAGAGACATGGCAGGGGCTGATGACTCCAGACTTTCCTGTTCTAAGATTGAGAGGTCATTGAGAGACAGGGGTGTCCTTTGTTCAGGCTCCCTCCTTGGAAGCACTCAGCTCAAGTTGTTATTTCATTATTTATACATTAAGCCATTTGAGGTATCTTAATGTATGAGATTGCGATGGGAAATTTGGAAGTGAAGAAGCCTTGCCTGAAGGAATGAGAGGTGTGTATAGGCATGAGAGGTGTATGTGGGCCATTCTTCATGCCACTAGAGCTGCTAGATGCAAAGGGGCCTCAGTCCTAGTTCAGGTACCAGGATCTCTTGGTTGGTTGGACAGGAAATTTCCTTAACAATTGGAGGTTTTGAGGTCTGACTTTCCTATGGAATAGCCATTCATGACTTGGTTAAGATGTGCAGCACCAATGCAGGAATAAAGCGGAGGACTTCCAACATTGAAAGACATCTATTTTCAACCGTGTCAACTTTCAACAAGCTTGCCCTTTTCTTTTGCACTTTATTCATGTACAGGTTGCATTGTTCCCTCTAATCTGGTGACTTCATGTGATGATTTTTCACAGGGGTTTAACTATCCCCACCAATAAGGTGAGGATTCTGCCTGTCAAAAGCACACATGCTCTCAGTGTGCTGTTCTATGCCATGCACATTCAGTATGACACTTTGAAGACCTCAGTCTCCATACATCCTCAACATACTATGATAAATAGTACATTTCTTTTATAAGACACACAAGAGAGGAAACATTGTTACTGACAGTAAAAGTTTTATCCATCAGTAAGCCATTAGTTTTAAGAGTAACTAAATCAAATGTATGTTCATTTGAGACCAATTTTGGGAACAAATAAAATCTATAGAGCAACCTGTAAACAGATGGACAATAAAATTTCTTTAAATATAACTAATTACATATGCCCACCTGGGTATATGCTTTGCTAAAGTGATTTATTTTAAATTCCCTGAATATTCCTTCACAATAATTTATATTTCAGACACTACTAGGGCTCTGCAGCCATAGGTAGGTGGCTGTCAGCAGGCAACCATGCCTCTGCTTTCCATACATCCAGGTCTTCAGGCAGCCCACAGGCAGCTTGTTTAGGTTGGTTCCCCTGTGGCCTGAAGTCTGCTCCCTCAGCTCTCTCTCAGCGCTCTTGGACTCTGCTTTTACATTTGCTGTCCATTTGAACAGAAAATATTGTTGTAAGGATGGCCTTGGGGGCTATTCTCAGGGGACAGTCTAGACATACATTATTGTGTACAGTCCATCTCTTTTGTATACAAGAGAGAAAGAGTTCAGTGAAGCTTTTTCCTAATCGCCATGTAGCATACTGCCAGGCACAAAGCAGGAGAAGAATGGCATTATATATTTTATATAGGAACTAGGAACATGTAATGATTACTCCTTTATCTCCCCTTTCTCATTTGCTGATTTATCATTGATGTGCTGTGTACTCAGTTGCTCCTGTTCACTCAAGATGCAACTTCTTTGAAAATTCAGTATTGCTTTTTTGTTAACTGCATTGTTTATTAGAAAATAATGTTAACTTTTCTTCATTGAAAGATATTTGCAAACAGAAAGTGATTTATACTTACTCCATGGAGAAAAATAAAACTAAAAAAGAAACCTCTTATGCTTATAACGGACAACAAACTGCCTTTTGTAGGACCCTACAAATTCTCGGCCACATTTGATCGTAAAAAGTCATATTTTGTCTGTCTTGGTAGTCCACTTGTAGGTGTTTATGTTAGCAGATAAGGAGGCTGCCACATACTTCTGCTGATTTGTTGCAGAGTTGCAGTGCTTTACAAAAGAATTTCCATGTTTGGTGAAGAGACGTCTACATTTTCAAGGGACAGGAAGAGTTGTCTGAAGTGAGTTTTCATGGTGACTAAGTATTAGAAAGAATTTAGTGAAGATTTTCTTACAAATGCATGCTTGCTATCAAAAACAATGTAAAACTAAATCATCGTCACTAGCATGGAAAAGATAGTCATATATTATTAGCATATTAATTGAAACATTGGAAGTGTAAGAATTCTAATTATGAAAAACTTTGAGCAAAAAGATACAAATTTTAAAGATATAAATTCTATGTATCTTTAGTTTTATTAAAAAGAAAACAAAAACTACAACACCAAACTATAGACAACTCCCCAACAGCAAAATATCTTCTTTCTTCTTCCTAGGAATCTGTGAAACAATGTCTGAATCAAGCTGTATCATCTATAATTATACATTTAAAGATAACTAGATGTCCTTTATAGATAGCCTTTTTCAGCTGGAAGAGTTTTAGGTGCTTCTTTCATCACTACTTGATATACAAGTGGCCAAGAAAGGCAATGGTATCCTGGGATGCATTAGGCCAACTGGTCTTGGGCAGGAGATTCTGCCCCTCAGCTCAGTCCTGGGGGGCCTCACCTGGAGCACTGTGTTCAGTTCTGGGTTCCTCAGTACAAGAGGAGCTTCTGGAGCAAGTCCAGTATAGGGCTACAAAGATTATTATGGATCTGGAGCACCTTATTCATCCTTAATACTTGTTCTAGGAGTGTGTGCAAACATCTGAGTTGTGATCCTATCAAGCAGCTTTACACTTAAATTTATTTATATATGTCTTGAAATAAGCGCCCACCAATATATTTTCTGTGTTATCAAACTCAGTCGAGAAATTTGAGAATAAGTCTATTTGAATAAGTTATTTGAGAATAACCTAGAATAAGTCTATTGGATTGATCAAAAAGATGGCAACAGCTTCTATTTTCTTCCAATGCACTACTTCAGCTCCTTTCTCTTCCACTGGCTGCCTTGCACTTGGATTTTGAAGTCAGTTATTGTTCTTGCATCCTCAAAACTGATTTACAAGATATTTTCAGTTGGGGTCTGTTTCTGAAAATATGCCTTCTCTGATACAGATACACATTCTCAGACAGACCTCTTAATCTCTCCCAGTTCAGATGTTTCATTTTATAGAAAATCCTCAACTATTTAGCTCCATTTTCTGGCTTTCCTATATACGTGATCAGACATGCAGAACAGATGTTCTCCTTATTTCTTTCAATAGACTTTGATCTGGAAGGGCTTGAACATGCACTTACTACAAACTGTGATTTATTTTGAAAAATAAATAACTTATAAACAATTATTAAAATAGAAGAAATGTGCATTATTAATAATAATAATAATATATAATGATAATGTATAACACTACTACTACTACTACTACTACTACTACTACTGATATTCAAGTTATCATATCAGGTAAGGTACTGCCTTGGAAAATTCAGAGATGTATTTTATAGAGCTATGAAAGTGCATAAACATCTACAACACAAAGCGGCGAAAATATAAAGATCTTTGGAAAATGAAAACCCCTGAAAGTATCTCTGTTAGTGACTAAAAAATAAACTTGAGCTTTAATACTTTAAAGCTCTAACTTTGCCACTGCAGGTAATAAACGGAGGTGTGATAAATTTGGGCTTTGGTGCAACTTCTTTTTTTTTACTTCACAGATGTGGATGTTTATGAAATGTATCACAATATTGGATAATTATGTTATTTCAGACTACCTGCAAGATATTTTTTACAGACCTGGCTACAACTTGGTTATAAAACACTGTTAAAAGTCTTAAATTACAGGGTGGTATGATGCAAACCAGAATTTTAGGCAGTGTCTGCATTTAAATTAAGATGGAATCGCCTCTTTAGGCTGATATTTAAGTAAAATAATTTATTTATATTTCTCTGCAGTGATTGTCTACTGTGTTTCACTGAAAGCAGATGTGTGCCAAGCATCAAATGAGATAAATGCCTATTATGTCTGTGATCATCTTAATATATGAAACTTAGATTTTTATTATATTTGCTAAAGGAAAAATTAAATAATTTCTAATTCTGCAGCAAAATCTAGTACAATTTTTTTTTACTACTGTTTACATAAATTAAATATGCATAAGGCTCTACTGTTTGGTTTTTAGATGGCAATTCCCCACTTTTGGTTCAACTTGATTTCACTGTTCTTGTATAGTCATATCATGAACCTGCTAGTGCTCAAGTTTCCCAGGCTGAGCCAAAGGACATAAAATGACATTAATATTTTTTATTTTGAATAGAAAAAAAATATATTTCTTAAATTAAGGGATCACTTTCAGTCCTGGGGGAGTTTCTTTTTTAAACTTATATGAGAAGAAAAAAAATGTTAATTGAATCTTCTCATTTACACCTTCCATCTGTTTTTGTTCCAGCTGCATCTGCTTAGATACTTGAGAAGCAGGTCAAACTAACACTTAATGGGTTTCAGCTGATTATTGTAGTAATATAATAAAATTGCTGCAAGTAGAAAGTAGAATGGGAAAGAAGCTTACATTTTTATATTAAATGGAGAAAGTGATTTTTTTGGCTTTAAAGGTTATCAAAATAAGTTGGGGAAAAATGCATAATTCTCTTCCACAGAGAATTTAGTCTAGTGTGTTTTTTTTTTTTTTTGAGCTTTGCAGAGCTTCATCCTTTGTTTTCAAATAGTGCTTCTTACTGAGAAATTGCTATTTTGCCTATTTTTTTCATCAAGTACAATGCTTGTTTTGTTTTTTTCTCTTCTTAATCTGCCTTTTCCATCTAGTATTCTATTTTTTTCTAATTCTGTATGTTTAAACATTTTTATATTTTATATGCACTCCTGTAGTCTGCATGGTGTGCTGGAAGATATATTATATATAAGAATTTTTTTAATGGTATTAAACCTTTACTTCCTAGATTTAATGCTATAATTGCAGTAGCCAAAGATGTAAGAGAAGCATATTGTTTAGACATGTACAGGATATTTCTTTCCTTCTAAATATTCCTCTTTTTAAGAAATGTTATCCTATGAAAGTAAGCTTTAAGGTTTGGATCACCTGCTTTACATTGCCAGAAAAAAGATATAGTTTCCTAAAAGGAAGAAAGATTTACTATTTTTACTGGTAAGATTTACCTTTTTCAACTTCATCCATCTAAGAGTTAGTTTTGTTGATTATTTCTTTAGCAGATTTTAAGAGACCAGTAGAAATTAATTCATTCCACCTCTGGATCCCAGTCACAGAATCAAATATTTATATACATGTAATTGTAATTAACATACCAGCTAAGTAATTGTGAGCATACTAACACTTTTCTATTCTGTGAGTACTTGTCCAACATGAAAGAAGTATTTGTGACTGTACTGAGGGGCTGCTACCTATTCCTTACCCACAATTATCTGTGCTGATTAAATGTTCGCAACTGAGTGGAAGGAATTTTGCTCCACAAAACAGTGGGCTGCTCTGTGTCCTGTGTGAGTCAGTGGAGGAGAAATTGTGGCAGATGAAGAAGTCAACAAGGCTTTGATGAGGTAAATTCTAGCAGGTGCACACAGAGTAAAAAATTATGATGGCTGTTCTGAGCACACTTATCAAACTAGGCTCATAGGAGGGCAAGGCTGGAAGTGTGTGTGACTTAACAGACTGGTAAAGGTGGACAGAAATATCCTTCACCTGTTTGGGCTCAGAGGTGTATAAATAGAAGACCACAAAGTACGCAGACATGGAATTATGCTAAAAAAATTTAATAAAAATAGTCCCTTTAACAGATTTTCTGTGAAAAGTTGGTAATATGAAAAAAAAAGTAGTGGTGA
The DNA here is from genome assembly GCA_013398995.1 of Alaudala cheleensis. NCBI lineage: Eukaryota > Metazoa > Chordata > Aves > Passeriformes > Alaudidae > Alaudala > Alaudala cheleensis. The sequence goes on from VWYE01011279.1 coordinate 62,337, forward strand.
GATCAAGTTTAAGATTGGTGTGGAGATTACAAAGTAGGCTGATGATGCAGAGCTAACAGAATGACAAATAAGGATGCTTCTCTTGCCCTGAAATTGTAGACATTGAGCTGAATGGTTTTGAAGTCAGAGGGTCATCCTAAGATTAAAAAAGAGGAATGTTGTCGAATTTTTAAAAATATCAAATGAGATAACTGCTGAGTGATACTAGAATTGAGGTAGAATCTAAGATTAGTAGGGCATAGATCAGGTGAGTATGGAGGAACACACAAGAACAGCCAAGGAATTAATATGGAAAAATTCTGTTCCTTTTTCTCCTCTTTTTCTTTAAAACCAAGTTCTCTAGCTTCAACTGGCAATAATAATTATCCTCCATGTCTATTCCTGTTCTGAGAACCCTTCCTTTACTTTCCTGTACTTAAGCACTCCTGGTGCTTAGGTAGAGTTTAATTCGGGTTTACATGGGCATGTTTCTAAACAAATACATTCCTAAATTTCTTTGCACCAGTATAAAGTTTGGTTCATAGTATACAACTGTTTAGAATGTAAAACACATACTGTAAATCCATAGAAAAAATCTGAGGCTTATTCAATATAAATGGTTGGGATGATGAATGGAGCTACAATCAAATCATGCTTTATGGAGCTGGCAGGGGAAGGTTTCGAAAAGATTTGGGGTTTTGCTTCAGAAAAATTTTGAAATCACAAAAAAATGCAAACCCCCAAACTTAAATGATGATATAATCTGGTCACAGCTCAAATTATATGTGTTTTAAAATTACTTATGTAAATCAAAATATAATTCCTTCAGAATATCAAACCTCTGAGGAAGTGAAACTGTGACATTCTTTGAATGCTTATTTTTCTGACACTGAGCAGACTACCTCCCTGCACAGAGAGTCAGAAGTGGAAGCTAAACAGAAAGCACATGAGGTCACACTAAAAGAAGGGTATACAGGAAGTCAGGAAAAAGAAAGGAAAGAAAAAGGAAAAAAACAAACAACCCCACCACAAAAGTAGAACAAAGAGCCAGGGTTTATTCTTTCTGATTATTAACAATTCCCTTCTTTTCCATGTCTCCATTTTGTTTAGATTCCCTTGAGGAGGAATATTGCAGAGGGCATGTCTTTTTTAATATATGATACTTGCTCCTGTTTATTGAACTATACTCTTTGTCTGACTGATGGAGAAATAGCAAAAGACTCACAAGGTTTTGAGGCAGCACTGCTGATATTATTTGTGTAAACACTCTTAGAAGCCTCCACTCTTTTCCTCACTAGGTACATCAGTGCTGAATGCAAAGAGGCACCTCTTACGTCAATTGCCCCTTATAGTTTTTGTCCTTTGGAGCCACTTTTATCTAAAGGTGCCACAGAAGAGACAAAAAGTAGAGGATTAAACTAAGTACTAGTGCAATTGTCAGGTTCAGAGAGTCATGCCCATAATTCATTTGATGTCTCTCTTACATTTCAAGTATTCATCAATATGTACACTGAGTAGAAGTTGCAAAGATTATCTTTTGGTCTCTAAAAAACATGTTACCAATGAAACACCCCACTAGTATCTAGCAGAGACTTTGAAATAGTTTTCTCATTATTTCTAAATGTTATAACTTTTTTACATGTCTGCTTTCAAGTGGTCTTTAATATTCAAAAAAGCTAAATGTATAATTTAAATATCTATTTTTAATGATGACAATAATCAGGGTTATCAACATTTTGAGCAGATACAGTGGGGTTTTTTTAACCCTAGACAGCTGCTGGATTGCACGTTTATTGGGAAATACGGCTGATTTCCTTCTCAGGCTTCCATGCACATATACCAGAACAACATGGAAAAGATATTTGTATGGCAATATCTGTGAGGAATCAAGCTGATTTTTATTTCCCTCTTTCTCCTTTTTTATTGGTTGGACTTACTCTATTTAGGAGTATGATCTTTCATTTTGGTGGTTATAACACATCAAGAAATTTTAATTAGTACCAGAATTTCAACACAGAATTTCAACCAGATTTTTTATGTCAAAACTAAGATATATACATCTGAAACAGCCATGAAAGGCTTTAAAATTCACTTTTTCTTTTAGCTGCAAAAGGTACAAACTATCAGAACCACTTTTCTCTTTCACTTGTGTCTCACCTGGGGTGACTAAGGGGAAATGGTTATTCTCCTTCACTGTGTAAATCAGGAATGAGACTTCTGAGAATGTTCTGGGAGGACTCTGAGTTTCTTCCCTGCTTCTTGGTACCTGGTCTTGTTCCCACTACAGCCCTTTTGGTTTTTTATTTGTTTTTATTTCCCCACTCTTGTACCTCACCCTCTCTTTTCTGACAGTTGTATTTCAAAGCCAACTGTGGGAATTTTTAAAAGGCATGTACTAACTCTGGCTGGCCCCTCTCCAACCCACTCTCTCCTTGGGATATTATATTCCTACTGCTTTTGATATTCATGTTATTATAGCACTACACTGTGCTAGGCATTTGAAAACTGTTAATATAAAAAAGCCAAAGGTGCTACCTCTCCTTATGTCATTTGTCTGTGCCCATCTGCTTTGTTTTTCTTGGTTCCTCAAATGGTCTCAATGCAAGGTCTGCAGAGGCATCTATTAGGAGAGAAGAAGAAAACAAGAATATTGTGAATCTTCTGAAGGTGCAAGTTCTGTCCAGAAATATTGAGGTAAAAAAGGATTTGGAACAAACACAGAAATTTCTTGCTTCTTATGATGCACAGCTCAAATTAACAATTTATTTTCACTTGCTTCCTGAATGTTTGGGACTTTTTTCTGGGACTTCTTTTCTGTTACTCTTTTTGACAAAAATAAATTAGGAGTTTAAAGACAAAACTTTCTTGAATAATTTATCACTTCAGTTTCATTTTCATTATTTGAGTTTGCATTCATTGATAACATATGGCTGTAATTTTAGTTTCAAATAGATCTGATAAAAATGTGAGAAGGAAGGAAGCATTTGCAGAGAGATGGTCTTGAAAGAAGCCCCAAATAAATGCATTCTACAACATGATTTGGATCCTGTTCCAAATATCATCTTTGGTAGCTCGCTTCAGTATGTCATCCTGCACATCTGGCTTATCCCCCTCCAGTGATAGGAAAAAGCTGCTAACAGGATGAGAACATATTTCTGTAATTTGCAGGGCAGGTCAGGCCATAGAAAAATTGCTGTGAAGTTTGCTCTTCAATGTAGGCACTAGTCAGCTAAACATTTATACACACGCCGAACATTACAGGTGTCCTTAAGCTTATTCAATAAAGTTCTTACAGGCTGACTGATAAAGGAGCACAGTGAAGCATCAGTGCAACATCGGGCTGTGATTCTATTTTTTCATTGCTGGGATTTTTATGAGAGAAGCAGCTAAAGAAAACCCAAAACACTTTAACTGACCTGAATTACACTCTGATTGAAATAATGGAATCCTAGAGTACCCTGACCTGAGAGAAGCCCACAAGGATCTTCAAAGTCTAACTTCTGGCCTGGCACACAACAACCCCAAGAAATATACCATGTACCTGAGAGAATAATCCAAATGCTTTTTGAAATCACACTTGATATCATGGCTGCTTCCCTGGGGAGCCGGTTCCAGTTCTCAGCCATCCTCTGTGTGTTCAACCTTTTCCTAATATCCAACCTAAACCTTCCCTGACACAGCTTCAGGACATTCTTTTGGGTCCTTTCACTGGTCACCAAAGAGAAGAGATCGGTGCTTGCCTCTCCACTTTCCCCCACAAAGAAGGTTTAGACCGTCATGAGGTTTCCCCTCAGTTTCCTCTTCCCCAGGCTGAACAGACTAAGTGACCTCAGCCACTCCTGGCTGCCAGGGCACTGCTAACTTGTTTTCAGCTTGCCATTTTCCAGAATTCATAGGTCACTTTCCATGGAGCTGCTCTCCAGCCTTTTGTTCATAAGTCTGTATGTACATTTCCCATATAGAAGTGTAAGGACATGCTTGAAAAGTAATTAAAATGACAAATGATTTAGAGAAAAATACAGTCATATTATTAAGAGGGGTCAAAATTTTTACTGCCACTTCCAAAACTAGTTGGTTAGATGATAGGAATAAGTACCCATATTTTATCATCTAAGCCTGTTGAATAAGTGGAAGGATTTTCAAAATCTCTGCTAGTTCTAAGTAGTTTTCATGCTATACTCATAAGGTGTTTGAACCATGTGTGTGTACATTACTATTTTTAAATTTGAAATCATAGAAATAATTATATTAGTTTTCTTCAGATTAATTTTATTTTGTCTGGCATTTTTTGAGCATCTTATGTCTTTTGAATGTCAAATGCCTGCATCTGGTAAACAAAATGTAGTGCTGTATTGTTACTGCTTTCCAAAATCAAATGAACTTTCTTTTGAAACCTCCCTGCCACACAATCCTTTCATTTATCTTGGAATAAAATCATATTATTTTATTTCTGTCATATATTCTTACTAATGCTATTATACCCTGACTCCATGCTCGCAAGCCAAGCAGAGATAGATTACATTAGGACCCTAAGCCATTATTGTATGCACTCTCCCAGCACAGAGTCTTGCTGAGTGAGCTTGCCATTTTGTGGGACTGAGCTTCTGCTGGCAAAGACCGAATGCCCTTAACACTGCAGAAGTCCTTCCTTACCCTTTGGCTGCGGGTGGGGCTCCCCAGGCTCCAAGAAAGAGATCTATTAGGTGTGGTCAGAAAATTTTGCCTATTTGATGCTTATTTTGGCATGATGCACTAACAGTCTGGGATTTAGCATTATTTAAAGAAGAATTGAGCATTATTTGAGGAAACATCTTGTGCTGCCAGTTGCTCAACCTTGCAGTTCTAAAGGAAGCTCTTCCTACACTTTACCTATTAACATAAATAAGCAAGAATGAAGCAAAATTCCTTGAGACACAAAGAGAAGCAGGTCTGGAATGCTACCAAGGTTCTTTGAAGGCTATTCTGTATCCAAATATCACAAATCAAGCCGGTGAAGCAGAAGGCTGCTTGTCTGAACAGGAATCTTCTTTTGGAAATAAGGCAAAAAGGGAAAATGTATGTCCAGTGGAAGCAAGGTTGGGTGACATGGAAAGAACACAGAAATTCTGCTTGTCACTGTAGGGAGAAAATTTATGCAACCAAAGCTGAAGCTGGCCCAAAATGTGAGGGACAATAAAAAGAATTTTCTCAAATATGTTAATGGCAAAAGGCAGAGTAAAAATAGCATCAACCTGTTAGAAGATAAGGGTGGCCACCTCACAACTAGGGACGTGGACAATGCAGAGGTGTTTAACACACTCTTTGCCTGCATTGTCAGCACGGATGATGGAAGAAGTGGAACAATGGGGTCTCAATGCCCTGAGTTGGATGACCATGATTGTGCAAAAACTATCAACTGCCAGTTGACCCTAAAAGTGTGCAGTATCAGCTGCTGCAGATGGATCTCTACAAATCTATGGGGCCTGATGGGATTAATCTGAGAATCCTCAAAGAACTTATTGATGTAATTGTAAAACCTCTCTCAATGATTTTTCAGTGGTCTTGGGAATCTGGAAAGGTTCCAGATGACTGAAAGGTGGTGAACATTTTCCTGATTTTCAAAAAGAGCGAAAAAGAGGGCCACTACAGGCACATCAGTCTCACTTCAGTGCCTGGAATGAGGACAATATTATTGTGGGTAGGGATTGAAAAAAAATTGGAAAGACAAAGCAGTCCTTGGTCACAGCTAGCACAGCTTCATGAGAGTAAAAGTCCTATGCTGGGATATCTCTTCTGAGATAACCCCGGATGGCGGTGAACGGCTGTTTTCTCACTGCCCGTGCTTGGAAGAAGGAATCAGAAGAGCCTTCGGGTTGCGGTTTGAAGATGTTTATTTTAGAAGTCTTATCTCTAGGTTCAGGCACACCAGCGTGGTGTTCACAAGCAGCTGGAAAAGTGAATTCTCCCCGCCCACAAACAGCACCTGGGTTTTTATATTCTAAACTACATTAACATTGTTTTCCTCAAAAATCCAATAACTAAAATCCAAGTCACACAGTGAAATCACACCTTCACCCAATCCTAAAAAACCATCACCCTTTGCAAAGAGGAAGAGAAAGACAGGAAAATGTGACTTTATCATGTTGATCTGCCTCCATCTTTGCCCCATAATAGCTATACAGAAAAATCTAAAACTAATATTTCCACACCCAGTGATTTAATAAAAAACACACCAATCAAACCCTCATGTCGTCCAAATCCTCAGACAGCTTTGGCAGCCTTCTCCAAGGTGTCAGATCAAAGCCACTGCTATCTTTCACGCCCTGTGAGGGCCCAACTGTGCTGGCTGCTGCCCATCCAGGGGACCTAGAGGAATACTCTGGTCTCCCACAGTCCTGCTTACCAAATCTTACTTGCCTTTACCGCAAGGTACCTACCTATCTGATCACGGGAAGACAGTTGATGCAACCTTTTTGAATTTCAGTAACTTTTTGTTACTGTCTCTCACTGTATCCTTCTTTCTATCCTTCCAGCACACAACTGGATAAACACATCCTATGAGAGAGTTCAAGAGTCTGGACAACATTCTTGGGGACATGGTGTGATTCTTGTGCAGGGCCAAGAGCTGGACACAACTCTCCCTGTGGTCTCTTCCAATTCAGCAGCTTCTGTTACTCTGTGATCTTTTTGCATTAAACAAAGACCCAGTCTTGAGGTACATAGAGGTGGCAGCAGTAACTTCTACAACTGAGTGCTGGATCCAGGAGTACAGCATTGTTCCAGGAGTCAGGGAAACCCAACAGAAAGCACAGAGCCCCAGCTGAAGCTGGCAGCTCTAGCAAGGGAGATTGATGTAGCTTTAGTTTGCCAGGAGCAACTGCCCCTGGGTAGAGTTGAGAGCAGGGAGGGCAAACAGGAATCAAGAGGATGCAGTGGTTTGTGCAGGAGGGCATGCTAGAAGGTCCCTGCACACTTCTTGTAGTGCCATAAATGAGAGAGGTACCCTAGATCCCTGTAAGGATGGTGAACACTCACCTCAGAGCCAAAAAAGTGGTTCCACAGAGAAAACCACTGAGACTTAAGATCTTATGCTTACACTCAGATGGAATAGATGAGGAAGGAGACAGAAGAGCCAGCAAGTGGTAATAAGTGCACAGACCCTTGGTCCTAGAGAAAAGGCAAGTACCTACAAAAAAATATGTACATATCTTTTGCATCAGCCATCTGAACTGAAGGAAACAGTTAAAAGGCTGTGTGTAATTAGAGGGGGCAAGAATGGGACAGACAAGTGATTTTAGAATGATCATAGCTACTATGAGGGACACCATCAAAAATAAAATTTATGACCCACACAAACAGGATTCTTCTTCAATCTCCAGCCTTTTTTTTTTTTTTTTACAGTCAAGAGCAGATATAAAGTATAACCCATGAGCAAGGTCTGCAAGGAGAAACTGTACCAGAAACACACAGAGTATTCCACCAAATGGAACAAGAGCACACAGTGGATGACTCTGTTATAGGGTACTGAGATGTGTATCTGCTAGTTTGACAGGGATTCACCAGAGAGATATTGCCTTTTAGGAGAAAAGGTCCAAAGATTTTTTGACCACAAATCAATGGACCCTCAAACTATCAAAAAAAGTGTGTTAAGAGAACTGACTTCATTGCAAAGCCACTCTCCATAATCTTAGAGATATCAAGGACATTGAGGGATAGATCAGAAAAATGTAAGGCTAATGTCACCTCTATTAACAAGAAGGGCTTAGAAGAGGATCCAGGAAATTACAGACTCATGTCTTACTTCAGTCCCTGGGAAAGCTATAGAATGGATCCTCTTGGGAAATGTCACAAGTCAGATGAAGCATGTGACTGTGAGAAGCCAGTATGGAATCACCAAGTGCAAATCATGAATGACAAACCTGATTGCCTTCTATGACAGAATAACCTGATAAACTGACATGGGATGAGAAATGGACATGATTTACCTGGATTTCTCCAAGGGTTTTGATATGCTTTGTCAAAGCCTCCTCCCAGAAAAACTGGTGTGTTACAGTCTAGTGAAGTGGTCCATACAGTGGGTGGGGAACTGGCTGACAGGCAGCACTCAGAGGCTGGTGGTGCCTCAATCCTTTTCACAATCCCAGCCTGTCACAAGTGGGGTCCCCAGGGATCAGCTTTGGACCCAGCACTGTTTGATTTCTTCATAAGTGATCTATGGTGGGATCCTGATAAACCCTGATAAAAGTTTTCTGATGATACCTAACTGAGTGGGGAAGTGGACACTTTGGAAAGAAGACTCATCCTGCAGAATGACTTTTTCACATAGAGTTGCATAAAAAAAGCCTAACGGGCACAAGCTACTCCTGAGGAGATTCCAATTGGACACAAGAGGAAAATTTTTCACAGTGAGAACAATAGGCTGTTGGAACAATCTCCCCAGGAAATTGATGGGTTCCCCAGTGCTGAACATTTTAGAGATTCATGTGAACAGGGTTCTGGGCCATCTTGTCTAGACTGTGTTTTTGCCAAGATAGATTGGACCACAAGATCCTTGAGTTCCCCTTCCAATCTGCTAGTCTCAAGGAGAATAATAAGGTAGAGAGCATGTTTTCAATTTCTGCTTGTGTCTTTAGAAAAACATATTCAATTCTTGGAAATATCCTTATATGTATGCGTATTTATAGATTTATATTTTTTTTTAAGACAAAATACACTTGCCTGAAATCATAGTGGAATATTTTCTTTTGGTTTTTTTTTTTCTCTCCACAATGTTCTCAAGATTAACCAAGCAAAATCATGTCAAAATATTGAATATAACTCAAAAATACAGCTTTTTTTTCTGCTCATATTTATGATTAGACAACTACTGATTTCCCTCTTTTATTTTGTTAAAAATGTACTGTTTATTAAAAAAATCCCAAAACATTCAGAAAGCATGAAAACCTGTAGTTGATCTCTTGCTTCTCCTTGACATATTTAACTTCCTGTATACACTGAGAATCTCTTCTCTTTTGAAACTTTCCTTGTGTTTTTAACTTCCTGCCTGGCATTTGCTGGCCACTGATGTGCTGAGCACAGCACTTACCGTGAACCAATAAAAAGTCAAAGACTTGATGTCAGGCTCTCTTAGACTTATTTAATCACTATGAGTGGAAAAGAAGACAGATTTTGATTAAGACCAGCCAAACCGATCAATAAAGTCCTTGAACTTGCATAAGTCACTACTGGTTACTTTCAATAATAGCGATAGCCTGTACCCAGGAAGAAATATCCTTCTGTTAGGATCTTTACATATGAGACATACATGTGGGCAACCACTGAATGCTCCTGTAAGAGAGTGCATTATATTTCTTAACAGTCCATTGCTGTTGCTCTCGGGGGTGTAGCTTCAGCCAATTTCTTTTACACTGAGTCTCAGTAAACTGCACTGAAAATGGCACTCAGATTCTATATATAAACGCAAAAGGAGACTAAATATATAGTGAGCAACATGACAACCTTGAAATGTGCAATTTTCACTAATTCCATTCTTGATATACTAGTCCAAGTTCTAACAGGAGAGAAGGTCAGGGTGGAGGTGCAGTACTTCAGGATCCTCTAGATCCGTTGTATATGAGACTTAAACAAACAAGAAATTACTTTCATTGATTAAATGTAGATTGAATTAGTGGGAAAAAATGACAGGCCCTGCTAAGGTTGTGTCCCCTAGTCATTGTTTAACTCAGCATGACAGATTCAATCTGCTCAGCCCAAAGGAAGGCCAAAGATGTCACTCACAGACTCTGCACAATGCTACAGCCATAGAAGAGCAAAATCGAAAAGTTGCACTTTATCAACTCACAGCCTGGAGCCACTGTTCTCATTCGGGTTGTGTTAGCAGAACAATGAGCTGCAGCAGGCGCAGGGCTGCTTCTCATAATAATTATAGGTATCCCACAGGCAAAGCTCTTGTTGCTTTTAAGACTTGACAGAATGTGTCTTGTAGGCATGACCTAGCAGATGGGAGACTTTTTTTCTTTCATCTTTTCCAAAAAGCCACCTAGGAGAAGCACGTAAAGAATCCTGATAAGGGATATATTTTCTCCTAAACAGGTAAATTGATTACTATAAGCTGCTCTTCTTTTTCATTCATGCTTAAAATAATTGGAGATTGCCTTAGTGGAAAGAAGTCAAGTATAGCAACAGAAACAGGGATAGACCTTTTGCTCTATCCTGCTAATTTGTGTCACCTACTGCACTGCTTTATGTATTGATGGTAGAAAAAATGAAGCAGAAAATTAAGTCTGAAAGGCATTTTTGTCCTGCTGTCACTTTGTACAACATTTAGTTCAGTTGACATGACACTGTGCCTTTTGTTACATAAAACTGTCACATTGTCCCCTTCTGGTTAGCCACAGTTGCCGACCAAATCAATAATGTCTGTCAAAACTGTCAAATAGAGAAAACAGCTAAAAATATTTGTTATAATAGATAATATTTTTATGACCATTAAAAGATTCAACAAAATTATGTCACCAACAACATAGGCAAAAAAATAAGATAACCCTAACAATCAGAACAAACTCAAGAAAGATGTTCTCAGATATATTGTTATGTCTGGATGTTTTAATTATTTCTTACTAATTTTTAGTATTTTATATGCTACTAATCTTTAAATACAGTTTATGATTTCTGGAGGACACTTAAAGCATGCAAATGTATGTATTTATTTCATCAGATTTGTTAGGTACTGTTTATTCTACTTCAGTTTTTACAGATAAAACATGAATTACCAGCAGCCTGAGTAAAGAAAGAGTAGAGAAAGAATCAAATGGAAATGAAAAGAGCCTCATTGTCTTCTTCAGTCTTCCACTCTCGCTTGGACCATGGTCTGATACAGAAATTTAATGACAAAATCACTAGGATTTGCAAACCATAGTCAACATCTTATAATTGTGCTTTTTTTTTTTACCTTCCATCATTTCAGATTGAAATTCTCCAGATGCTTTTTTGTTTATAGTTTAAAACCAGAAACTCTGGTAAACATGTAATTTAGCTAGAGTGTGGAAGAGAAGATTTTTGCCTGAAAAAGACACAGTTTATCCAAAAGACATCATAGTGCAGGCATGTGAGATTGAGCTTCCTGGCTGAATACTGCTGGAACCTAAATAGCTGGATTTGCCTACTGCTCCTCCAAACAGCCACAACAATAAATATCAGTGCTATCCATATCTCTGTTGAAACACTGTCCTTTTGTTTAGCCCATTGTTTTCTTTTTTTCACTTGGACTTCAGACTTAAAAAACTCTGGGTTCTGTGGTTACTTCAGATTCTTTCTGGAAGGCCCAGCAGGAAATGCAGAACTGATGTAAGTTGTCTCAATTATGTCCTGTTTTGTAGAGAGAAACACATGGATTTGAAAGCCTTTTGTAATTTTTTAACCTGGATAAAGACACTCCTGAATTTTTTTGCCTTCAGTGTCTTCACAAATGTAATATCAGCCCTATGCTACTAGCCAATTATCTTTACCTAGACATTTTTATATGTACTTTGACCACATACAGGTTGAAGAGGAAAGGAAATATCAGAAAAAAGCGCATCCAACAGATCCAAGAATTTTTTTAAAGCAAATTGAAATCCATTTAGAGGTTGTCCAGTGTCAATAGATGCCAATAACATGGGAATTCCATTTCTCTTTCAGCTCAGAAAACTTTTCTCTGTAGGCTTTAAATCACAAAATCATAAAATAGATTGGATTGGACTGAATTTTTAATTGTCATCTAGTTCCAGTCCTCTCTACAATTCAACAAGATCATGTTGTTAAATGTCCTGTCCAACCTGACTTCAAAACTTTCCTGGGATGGGATATATATCACCTCTTCAGTCAGTCAGGTACAATGTTTCACCACTCTCATTGTAAAACATTTCAAAATTCTTTTCAGTGTTTCAGTACTGTAAATGTGGAGGTTTTAATTGTGTGTACTGAAAGTTTAGATATATGCAAATACCTTTTGTTTACAGCAGTAAAATTATAATAACAGTTTAATGTTTAATTTTTAAATGTTTTTTTCACCTAAAAGTTTAGAGGGTGTTTACCCCATCATTTAGACACAATTCTGGTTTCACTAAACTCATTGATTTAATTAATGAGATGTAAGAATCCATAATACTGAGTAAATTAATTGGAATAATTCTCAGTCTGAGAATGTCATATGTTTTATTTGCAAACCTCATAAGGTAGAATAAATCATAATTTATTTACCCTTTAAATAAATAATAATAATTTGTAAGCTTATATGGTAGATTTACTGTGGTAAATTGTTTTTATATCTCACAAAATTAATTAATTGGACTTTTCAAATTACAGATTTGGTTCATACTTTTTGAGGTTTAAGTCAGTACAAAGATAGAAATTTAGTTATTGTGAACTATTTTTCTACTATTGCCCAGCACAAGAAAATTCCGTGACAAAAAAACCCCAAATGACAAGATTTCCTTTCACCTGATTTGATCTAGGATTATATTTTGTAGTGTCCTAACATATTTTCAAACATATTTGAATTATGCAGCTGCAAAAATAACATTATATTTTAGCATGTATCTTGGAGATTTGAAATTTTTAAAGATTAGTATACTATTGACACAAATAAAATATTTGCAGAAAAGTGGAGCAAATTCTCTTCTAGATGAGACCATCTGTAACATTCTCTATTAGTAGCTTGGAACACTAAACAAGGAAGTGACTAATTTTTTATTGGTTTTTTTTTTTTTTTATCTCTTGAAAAGAACTTGCAGTCTTTGTCAAATTAGTTTTCCACAATGTCTGAAAAAAGCAAACTTCTGTATTCTCATAGAATATAGCTTTTTATAAGCTATATTTTTTTGGACCATATTCTATAGACTGATATTGATGGAAATAGGCAGACATTTTGGCCAGCAAATTTCCCAAAGCAGTTACACAGTTTTTGGAGGTCTATGCTCTACAATTCCTCTGAAGGTCTTTGACATTATTTCCTGTCACTAATCTTCTTTCAGCATAAATTCAAAAGTGAGGTCTCACACCACTTCCAGAAAGAAAAATTATCTGCAGGAATCTCCACAGAAATCTTTTCTGTGGAGTGAAATAGTTATTCTACCTTTTTTTTTTTTTTTTAAACTATGAGATTAACAAATTGTGTTCACTTTTGTCTTCTGATAGGGAAACTGACTGGAGCAACTCCACCTTTATGAGTTGAATTTCAGCCAAGAAGACATGAGTAAGTCTTCAATCCTGATTAGTACACTTGTGATAATTCCTCTTGTGGTGAGAGGTGAGTGAGCTGAGAGCCATCTTTCAGTCCTACTTATTGATGAGCACATTAAAATTTTCAATAATATAAGGTACTTTGACTCCTCGACCACTTATGCTGCCTTTTAAAGGCCTCATGAGTCACCCAGGAAGCTTCCATATAGCAAACACACATTCACATTGATTGGATACTTTCTGATTGCTCTTATAAGGAAATCTAAATAGTTTATGTGGCCAAAAGATCTATGGCTCTTGCACAAGGTGGTAATGAAGAGCTGCATTGTCCCTAGGACTGACACAGCTGTGCACGGGAATGGGAGGGAATGATGTCCCACTTGCCCATGCCTTAAGAGCATTGTGGCTCTGGACACCTGTGATAAATTAATCAAAGTCCTAACGAACAATATTCTTCCCCTATCAGCAGATGGACAGGGAACACTTTAAAGGCTCTACATAACAAGCAGGCTCTCCAAGTGAAATTCAAGGAGTTATCGACAATCTCTAAAAGGGTTTAAACAATCTAAACAATCTTCTGAATATCTGCCAGATCTGAAGGGGGATGGAGGGGATGGGGAAAGAAGAACAAAAAACCAAAACCAAAGCCAAATCAAAAAAACAAACAACTCCCTCTGCCGCCCCCTACCCAACCCTGGAAAAAAAAAAAAAGGAGGTTTAAAGATGAAATTGTTTCATAATATCTCTTGTTTAAAATATGACAGTCTTTATTACTTCTTGTGTTTTCAATAAACACCATAAATAGATGTGGGAAATTTCTTGATAAATTTTGATTTTCTAGATGAACTGAGCCTCTTATGCATACATTTAGTTCCCCAATAAATCCTTACAGTGGTATTATTTAGTTTAAAACTGCTATTTTTAAGCCTTGAAGTCTGTATGTGTATGTAATGATGGGAAACACTAAAGACTACTCCAAAAGTCTTAGAAAAGGCCTAAGAGCCTTAAAGAAATCATTCTGTAATTGTTTAATCCATTGTTTGGTTATTCACTATAATTGGTAATAAGCTAAAAAATTACTGAAAATTTTCCACCACCATGCAAATATTGCAACAAAGAACCTGTTTACTAGAAACAGAGGACTGAAATTTTCTGTATTTGAACTTCAGTTGAGAGTTTCAATTTTGGTCAAAATAGATGAAATTTTATTTTTAAAAAAGTGTAGTGTTTCTTAAGCAAATTTTATTGAAATACCTATATATTGCAAAGCAAGAGGTCTAGTCTTCTTCACATGGTTCTATTTCTCATTTCCTACCTTCTAACATGTCAGAAATTCACCTTCAGAGACTGTTGTCTTGTTTATCAATCAATATTCATTTGAGTAAACTTTTTTTTAAATTCTGTTGTGCTTTAAGTCACCATCTTGATGTTGTTATCCATTATAGTGGATCCCCAAAAATGGTAAATCTCTATTCCTATACAGGTTAGCAGTTAGTCATGTCTCAAGAAACTTGGCAAAGCAGAAAACAGTTTATTTGAATAAGTTAATGTATTAAGAGCTAAGCTAAATGACATAAAATGGATAACAGGAATGAAATCTCTGAAGGGAAGCAGTGGGTCTATCTAGGGTGTTAAAGGAGCAAGTGTAGAAAGGAACTCAGATGCCAAGAACATTAATCATTTTCTTTATTAAAAATGTGGTGTCCTTGCTGTTTATGAGCATTTGTGGAAAAGATGAAAGGAGTATTTTTTTTAATGTTCAATCTTTTCTTCAGCTGCAGCAATCTTCCTGTCCTCTGTAGTGACAGAGCTCTGGAGCTGTCAGGACCATTCCAAGCAAGGCAGCAGCTCAAAACATTGAGTCACAGCCTGTGCCAAATATTGAGCACCAGCATAAAGCCATTTATGAGTCAGTTCAGGCTCAATAATTTGGTGTATAATCATGAATAACAAACATATCCAAGAAAATTTCAATTTATTTACAGATTTCACCATTTAAAAACAGAACCCAAAAGCAACACTTTTCATATACTTTTTCCATTTTGAACTACACAATATGCTCAATATACAATCAGCACCAACATGGTCTATCTAAATCAAAATTCTTACTAGTTAATCCTCAAATGCACTTTTCTTCTATTTTCTTTTACTTCTTTGTAAGGATTGTTTATTCACAATGTGGTAACATTCTGTTATGCAGTGATTTAATCCTGGAATTGGGGAAGGAATTGTAGTTTTATTCCAAGGGTTTGAGTGAAGAAATTTACGATTTTTGTACATAAGGAAAATTATTCAGCTAAGGTGATATTGAAATCAAACTGAGGATTTTTTCCTAGACAAGGTAATTTTCCATTTCAGTCTTTTCATAAACAGCCATATATATGTTCAACCTGCTTCATCATTGTTCAACTCTGCAGAAAAAGACATGAAACAAAATAATTCTTTAGTAATATGTTTTAAACACAATTGTCAATTCCTGCCCACAATGGCATGCCTTACTGCTCAAAAGAGCTTTACATTTTAAAACAAATACTTTTTACAAGAATGTTTACTTACTACGAGCAAAAAATACCTTTACAAGTGGGCCCATGGAAATCTCATGGGGTTTAACAAGACCAGGAGCAATGTGCTGCACCTCTGTTATGACAACTCCTGGCTGGGGGATTAATCGATTTAAGAACAGAAGGGCTTGGGGGTGCTGTGGGTGAGAGGCTGCACATGGCCCAGCCATGGCACTCCCAGCCCAGAGAGCCAAACATGTCCTGGGCTGCATCCAGAGCCCCGTGGGCAGCAGGGCCAGGGAGGGGATTCGGGGATTCTGTCCCTTTGCTCTGCTCTGGTGAGACCCATCTGGAGCTCTGCATCCAGAGATGGGGTCCCTGCACAGGAAGGACAGGGACCTGCTGGATCAAGTCCAGAGGAGGACACTAAATCCACTAGAGTAATGAAACATCTCTCCTTGTGAGGAAAGGCTGACAGAATTGGGATTGTCCAGCCTGAAAAATTAAGGATGACCTAATTGCAGCATTCCTATACCTGAAGGGAGCCTGCAATAAAGATGGAGACAGATTTGTTACAAGAGCATGTAGTGACAGGACAAACCTACTGAAAGAGAGTAGGTTTAGATTAGATATTAGGAAGAAATTCTTACTGAGGGTGGTGAGGCACTTGTACAAATTGCCCAGGAAAGCTGTGGAAGTCTGGATGGGGCTCTGAGTAACCTGATTTAGTGGAAGTAGTCCCTGTCCGTGGCTGGGGGATTGAAGCTGGATGATCCTATATAAGGGGCCAACTATAAAGCCCCTTCCAATCATGGCCATTCTATGATTCTATGATTCCAGTTCCATTCCACCAGTTTATATGCTGGAGATTGGTCAGCCTCTAGAAATATACCTCTCTATGAGATCAGCAATCCCTCCCATCTTATCAAACTGAAAATTTTCTACACTATCATTTTTATGCTTATTGACTCCATCTCTTGACAATGTAAGGAAAAAAAAACCACATAGATGAGAAATTATAAGGAATAGAAGACACTGTGAACAGAATAGCCTTTTTCAGACTTAGAAGTGAACCTTTCCATCAAAAGTGAAATATGTTGAACCTTTGAGTTACTTTCCCTTTAGTCATTAATACAGAGTTCATAATTTGTATGTCTAGAGCAGTGAACAGATGGCACTTGAATCTAGTCTAAGCTGGTTTAACTAATTTCTGCCAATCAGGAGGGCCCATTTCCTTCAGTTATGATAAGCAGTAGTGATAAGAGGGTAACCTTCTAATTGACTGTGACATACAGACATCCTAATACTTTTATCTCTTTCTGCTCAGATATTTTTCTCAAGACATATTTCTCCTAGGTTTTATTCAGCACTGAAAGAAAAACAAATGTGCTTAGTTATTTGGCTTATTAACTATTTATAGTGTAGCTGAAAAACAGCTATGTTTTTTTCTGAAATTAGGATTTTTTTTTTGTTTCTGCAATTACCTTTCCAGTTTCAGCTGTGAACAAACTCTGGGAGAGAAGTGGGTGTGTGAGTAAACAGTCTTCCATTGCCTAGTGGTTCTGGCATTCATGAGAATAAGGAGGTCTCCTGGGATAAACTTCTCCCACTACCATTTATGGCTTTTGTGGGTGGTTGTTTTTTCCCAGTAGCTATGTGACTTAAAATACACAAGAGAATCTGAGGGAAGAGATCAGAGGTAAGGTCTTTCATTTCCCATACCAAAGCACTCTAGTTTACAGGGTAACACTCACGAGTTGACTTTCTAGCCTGCACAATTCTGAATGCTTGTTATAAACAAGGCAGAGTGATAAAAAAAAGAAGATAGGTGGGGGAACAACCTTCCAAACACAATTGTTGCTATTTGGTGCTCCAGATATGTTTAGGTCACAGAAAAAATGCAGAGCTCTTTGGTCCTAACAAAAATGTAGTGTTGGAAGAACCAGAACCTCAAATATGGGTCACCAGTTGAACTTGAGCTTGCCAAGTAATGGCTGAGTGGAGGAGTTCTCAAAACTGGATCTTGGACAAAAGCAGCCAAACCCTTTCTTACATCTTGCCCTTACTGGGCACAAAATAGGATTGAATCATGAAGTAACACATGATAATTTGAAAAATTTTGTTACTGATCATTTTCTCAGCTGTAAAATGGCCAATGCCTTAGAGAAGCTGAGGTTTTTACAAAGTTTTTAAAGCAAATTAAACACAGTGGCTATCAGTATGATACTTGGATTATCCCAAATTTTTCATTAAGTATGCAAGAAATGAGCATATTCTTTGCAAAAATGTATTTTGCTAGTGTACGTTGTTAAATGCACTATTTTTGTCAGCTTTTAATTGCCTTTTACTCTGTTCTGATTTGCTAATGAGCTTTGCTTCCTAGCCCTACTTTTTTTTACCCATTTTCTAAAATTGCATCTGCAAAACTTGTGCATACTTTTTGGGGCTCTTTTCTACCGTGCTACCTGTAATGTGCTTTTTTTTTATATATATAAATTAAAAATAAAATGCTGTTTTGTGCTAGAGCTTTAGTTATCAATAATGGAATACCTACAGAGCAAAGTTTTAGGCCAGTTTTGTGCATTCTTCCTTTCCAGAATAGATATAGTAAGATGCATCTTATCTATAAGTGCATTCACTCAGTGATGGATTTTATTACTTCCTCCTGTGGAATTGAGCCATTATGAGAATCCTGATCTTAAAAGATGCTCAATAACCAGAGCTCTCAAGGGATCCAACAGAAAATGCTCAGCATCTCTCAGAATCAGTCCCTGCAATGAAAATTGCCATATTGGAAGAACTTAATGGCGCTATAGGAATTAATTCTAGCTCTTTTATTTGTTTCTTTCCTTAACTATAAAGTTTTGCTATTTTGTAATCCTTTAAGGCTCCTTCTGTCTAGAAATAAGTCACCATACTACATATACTTTGCTTGGTTTGGGTTACTTGTTTCATTTTCCCAAATGCTCTATTCTGACATTTGAGATTTGTGCTTGTTTATCATTATTCACATAATCTTGAAAACAGAGCTGTCTTGAGTTTCAGTGCACATTTCTTATGCAGCTTTAACTATGTTGATCTTAATGTTATTCTAGACTGCCTCACTTTATTTTATTATCACCTTAGTAAAGGAAGAGTGTTTATAATGCCTGCTGCCACAAGGAAGAAAAATGTCTAACTAATTTGACAAATTGAATGGATATTGCTTGTTTCCAGTGTGATCCTATTCCATAATATTAGGTAAAAGTTACCTTATAATACCTGTTACAAAGGATTACTTGCTCTCTTTCATTTTGTAAATATAGGCAAGCATTTCAGAAAAATCAGGTGTTTGGTATGCAGCTTAGGCTGCATTCATTTGTATGCATTTTATACACGTGTGTATGTTTGTGTCTGTGTAAAAATGCATATTTGTATACAGAGATAGATAGATAGATAGATAGATAGATAGATAGATAGATAGATAGATAGATAGATAGATAAAGATACCTGCATTACAAAGCCTGCAAACAAGGTTCACTGTGTTTTGCTATACTGATATACAGCACACATACTATATATATACTGCACTGCTTCCAAATAATATTTGTCATGTTCCAGATGCTTGAAATGACAGTCTTTGTGTGTAATATGTCTCCAGCACAATTTAGACTACCATACGCTCATTTGCCCTCAAGTGGGCCTATTTAAATATAATTGACTGCCCTGGCAATTATTGTGAATAGCAGCTGTCTACTGGTAAAAAAAGAGGCATATATATAATGACAGAGAAAGGATCAAATACAAGCAATAGAAAAAGAACATAAAGAAATATCTATATAAGCTATTTTAAACCAGATTTTATAGTGGAAAGCCACAAGGCCTATTAGCCATTTCCAATTAAGGACTATCAAAAAATAAAAGAAAGTACTCAACTATTTATGAAAGGCAGCTGGGTCTACCCTAAATATAAAACTGGAAAATGTTTATTTGTTCGAAAATTGTTACAGCTACCCCACTTCATTTATTTTCATTAACTGTGTTAGATTTTGATGAAACCTTTGTTGTATCATGTACCTTCTGTTTCAGACAAAAACACCTTGCTTTGTTTTTCTCCTAAATAGCTACATAATTAGATGGATTATTTCATGTGTCTGTGCGTGTGTTTGCTGAAGAGAACAAGCCAGATAAATTAGCACTTAGCAGAACACACAATAGCACATAATATGCCCTTGTGTTTCATATAAAGCTTTATTTGTCATTCATGGGTGGTTGGCAAAACTGACTTTGCTTTTGAAAATGACAGGTGGTACTCTGGTGCTTTCTGTATGAAAAAGAGACACCAAAACAGTGTCTCTCAATGGCTCCTGTGATTTAGTATTCAACCCTGGGCTTGTGTTTCCTCTAAACTTTTGTTTCATTTGCATCTCTTAGGTCTGACATCACCAAGCCAGTTTAATAGTTGATATTCTATGCCACAAGTTACATTGAGTCCCAAAAAGACCTTCTTTCCTCGAGGCCTGATTATAAGACAGGTGAAGTTCAGTATATTTCAATAAGGTCCGCATTCCATGTCAGGAATCAATAGCCCTCCTCCTTTCTTTAGGGGTTATTAAATTGCAGCTGTAACATTAGCCTTCTTTATCTAATTGATTGTCTTTTCACAGGGCTGAGAAAATCAATAGCAGTCAATGGGACTGCCCTGTTTTTCCTTAATAGATGTTTTCTCCTAATTGGCTACCTGGGTGGCTTCAGTGAGCTCAGTATGTTTTCAGAAGTCCACAATATGTTGCAGTTCTTGTAAACTATTTTACCATGTGCAACGGTTATTGATTTTATAATGAAATCTAGAAAATTCAATAGCAATCAGGAATATAGATCAGGATTCCTAGGTACGTTAAAGCAAAGGGCAAACTCAGTTTGCTACCACTTCAAGCTGTGATCCAATTAAATATGTCATTAAAGTATTATGGTAGCTAAATATTTTCTAAAAAGACAGTTGGTCATCTCTTCAAAATTTAACATAGAAGAAGAAGCATCAAAAGGTTTTAAAGTTTTTTAACCATGATGTCCAAATTACAGTTAAGTTTAAACAGCCGATAAAAGTAAGAATATAGAATATTTTCAAAACTGTGTTGGTCATTGAGTTTTGTCTATCTTGACCTCTTGAAATATTCAAATAAGGTACCTGCTAGAAAATCAAGTTAAAGTGAGAAGGGGTGAGGTAGGTGTGGAGAAACACTCAATGCTACCCAAATTATGCATTTGACCTTTGTTGAAAAGGTCAGTGTGTCAAATGCCTTATTCTCAGAGTCCACTCAACACTTAGAAAATCACTTCTGCCTTCAGACAAATTTTGGAAGCAGCTAAATTTCACCAGGACTTATTTAATGTCATTTCTCTCTGTATTGCATTTCTGCTCAAATTTTCTTCTATACCTTAGTGGAATATCTTTGCCTTTTGTGACTGTCAGGCAGAACGGCAGCATCAGCAGCACATCAATCACAGTCTGCAGAGATCAGTAGTCAGTGGTGTAAATACCACTGCTAAAATGCAGCCTACATTATATAAATTTGTTACTGAGTTAAGACTTGCTCTGCACTAGGGTGCTATATTTGCAATAAAACTCTCCAGTTGTATACCATGATAGAGTGACAGCAGCTCAAATCTCTGATAATGACATGACCTCAAAATTTCTCCATTGAAGAAAAGCAATTCTGTTATTTAAAGGATAGGAAATTTTTCACATATCTTTGTTTCTTAATTGGCAAAGTGAAAGAAAAGAAAATAGAGGAGAAAGAAAATTGTATGTCACTTAAATGGCATATAGACTAGTATGTTCTCTGATTTTCTTCCTTTTTATCTCTGTTGTCATTGTTGGTGTTCCAAGTAAACAAAACAAACCTTTTCCTTATTTTCCATCTTCAGCAAAAGGCTCTTCAGTGAACTGGTCATCCTGACAGGGCAACATTTTGGATTTATAAGGAGACAGCTGCTTATATAGAAAGGTATAACAATGAAACAAATTTATATCTATGCACAAAAGAGTGGTACTCAAATGGTGTACCATTAAAAAGAAGTAACTTTAACGAACATATGAACTGTAAATCACCAGCCTATCCTAAAGTCAGAGAAAAAGTTTTCCTCTTAGTATATATCCATAACAAGCATTATGGAGATCTGTAATTAGAAGTCTTGAATGATCTATAAATTTTCCTAGTTTGTATGAAAGTGTCAACATTGTTAAAATGAATGAAAATTTGTATCTATTCTGTAATTTTTTGTTTGTCCATAGTGCAGAACCACATGCACAATTTAAAACATTCCATAATCCTTGAGAAAAGCCAAATCAAGGGTACATCCATATTAAATCTGGCAACTGCATAGCCTGTCTAATAAGAGGAACTTAGGAAAAATCCTGAATATGCAAAATAGCATCCTTTGGATATGCTTTAGCCAGAAGGAAAATGTTTGTAAACATGCAATAAAATATCTTTGGTTCTTCACCAATTTTCTTCTATTCTGCACACAGATTAACTAAATAATTGTCAGGCCATTTGTCTATATCAAAAGTTTTCTTATACTTGCCACAGCATTCTTTGTGCTGCTAGTTCCTTCTTACCAATCCAGCATAAAACCAATGAGTATATCATTTGTGACTGTTGGGAAACCACGTCAGATATTCATGTGATCTATCCCTGGGACCCTCCTGAATCTTTTGGGCACACAAAACATGTCCATTTGCCCAGCTGCAGCAAGTGAAAAATGGCTTAGTGGAGCTATTGTTCCTTTGCATTCCTGTTTTATTTGGACCACATGTAAGTAAGAAATTAGGAACCTGGCCTGCTGATATGTTGGAGGGAAGTTAAGTCTCTTCAGCATATTGCAGGAACAAGTCCTGATGTATTGGGCAATGGCACACAGAAGCATAAGCTTGTCTAATGCTTTGTGGCATTTTGGCCTTTAGGCCCAATATGGCAGAAGGACATTGCAATCCTTAACATAAATTATTCTGCTATTCTTGGTGGAATTTAATTCTAAAACCAAAGTGAGTGTTTTTGACCTTTGTTAGAATATAGAAATGTGTAAGTACAGCAGAAGAATACCAAGTAATAGGCTTAGAATATGGTATATGCAATTTTTTTTCCAAAACCCAGTCCAGTTTCTGAAGGGGAGTCTTCTATTCATTCATTACAAACTTTATTATGCCTGCAGTTAATGTGGTCAAAGCAAGGAAAACAAATATGGATCAAATTTGTTCTGTCCAGCTCATGAAGTAACTGACTGAATGTAGGCCAGAACTCATCCAGATTTTTCCTAGCAGCACTTCCATCCAGTCTGAAATATGTAAAGAAATGGTGCTTGCTTCATTCACTTCTTGCTGTATTTTATTATGGATTATTATGTTTTCAATCTCATTAGTTACTTGAAGGATCAAAAGTTAAAGAGTCCATTTCACGTGGATGAGTATGTATCTTATATTGCTATGATATTTGAATATTTCGGGTTTTATAGCCTCATCTGTTTTTGTTATTTCATTATGTTTCATCTTCACATAAATACTTGGGATCAGTGTAGGAAGGGATATTTTAGTTAAATGCATACTTCCTGTGATTTAAACGTTTGCCTTTAGATTTTTCTAAAAGCTGAAATTTCTCATAAGACCAGAAGGAAGCGTCAGAGAAATTGAAATAACTAGAAAATTACAAGCTGTTTTTTATTGTACCAGTAGAGGGACACAACCAAACACTTAAGGAGATACCAAAAAGCAGATACTTTTTTTCACAGTATAAGAAAAAAATTCCTTTTTTATAAGAATAAAACAAAATAAAAATAAATCTCTTTTACATATATGGTTAAATGTGAAGGGCAGAAGTCATATATATTTCATTACCTAAAATTTTCAGGAATTACAAGAAGGGAATAATTTTCCCATCAGTAAGACCTATCTGAATTTCATCAGAAGTATCCATTCAGCAGCAGTAGTGTTATGAGGACAATGGCTTTGCTGTTAACATTTCTGAAGTTTCTTCGTATGGAATCATACCATAGAATCATAGATTAGTTTGGATTGGAAGGGACCTTATAGATCATATAGTTGCAATCCCCTTGCCATGGATAAGGACATCTTCCACTAGATCAGGTTACTCAGAGCCCTATCCGGACTGGAACACTTCCAGGAATGGGACATCCTCAGCTTCTCTGCACTACCTGTGCCTGTGCCTCACTACCCTCACAGTACAGAATTTCTCCCTAATGTCTAATCTAAACCTACCCTCTTTCAATAGGTTTGTCCTGTCACTAGAAGCTCTTGTTAACACATTCTGCTCTACCTTTCTTGCAGGCTCCTTTCAGGTACAGGAAGGCTGCAATTAGTTGTTCTAAAACCTTTACTTTTTTAAGCTGAACAATCCCAGTTCTCTTGGGCTTTTCTCAAGGGAGAGGTGCTCCATCCCTCTGATCATCTTGGTACCCTCCGCTGGACTGGCTCTAACAGGTCCCTGTGAGGTCGCTCCTTCCTGTGCAGGGATCCCAGCTCTGGATGCAGAGCTCCAGGTGCATCTCATCAGTCCAGAGCAGAGGGGCAGAATCCCCTCCCTGCCCTGCTGCCTACAGGGCTCTGGATGCAGCCCAGGACACGTTTGGCTCTCTGGGCTGGGAGTGCCATGGCTGGGCCATGTGCAGCCTCTCACCCACAGCACCCCCAAGTCCTTCTGGGCAGGGTTGCTCTGGGTCTGTTCATGCCCAGCCTGTGCTGATACCAGGGGCTGTCCCTACCCAGGTGCAGCACCAGCACTTGGCCTTGTTAAACCTCATGAGATTCCCAAGGACCACTTCTCAAGCTTGTCCAGGTCCCTCTGGATGGCATCCCATCCTTCAGGTTTGAAGCACAAAGATGTGTTTCATCTTTAGCTCTGCAAAAGAATACGAATTTTCATATTCTTATACACTTAACTGGAAACCTATTCTGCCTGCAAAATGGGCGAACATGTAGAAGATAAGTCTTAAAATTAGCATAATAATAATATTAATGTTTGTTTATAAAAAAAATAACCTGGATAGATAAAATACCTATTGAATTTAGGTCAATGAAAGATAAACCTTGGTTTAAGAAAAAATATTTTCTCATATAAGATCCTGCAATATTTAAAGTTGCAACAAGGTTTTCTCCCAACTTGACTTGCACCTTCCTGCACATTCTTCTAATAGAGAAGTCTATTTCAGCAAGAGGTAAGAGTATGTAATTGTTGATAATGTGCCTTCATGTGCACAAATAAACTGCATGATTTTTTTTAGAGTTCTTAAAAGTGCTAATGGAATCAGAACAAAATTTTACTGAAAAGATTTAACTACTCAGTAAAATGATATTAAAAATGTGATAAAGTTGTAAATTACTATTACAGTGAAAATGCATACCACAAAATAATTAATTTTGAATTTTTTTTACATTTACTCTGTAAATTACATTTTACAAGAACTCTCATTTTACAAGAACTCATATGCATAAAAAATAATGGCTAAGAATTTACTCACAATTTCTGTTTGTGACAATATTAGGTTTTTCACCATATCATTGTAAGAACTAATTAATGTTGATTCATACAGTACTCCAGTATTTTTTCACTTTTCAGATAACACTCTGTTTCTAATGTTTTCAATTTCTGCCTCAGAGACATCTCCACAAAACAACAGACTTTCTCACTCAAATTCCTAGGACATACCATAGCTGATATTAATCACAGTCGTTCATCTAATGTATTCTATTGCTTCTGAATATGTTTATGCAACAGGCAGACTTTTCTAACATGTAGGTAAGAATGCAAAGGTAGCATAATTTAAACCAGACACCTCGTTACTTTCAACCACATTTTTCATTTACATTTTATGATATATTTAATTCACAGCAGAATAGGATTCATTTAATCTTGGTCATTGTATTTCTACAGTAGGCTATAGATGAAAATTAAAATCAGGCTTCACATTTAATAAGAAGTGATTATTCCAGCTAGCTATTTTCATCTGGAGGGAATATTGCTTTCAATGTCTGCCAATTTGCTATACTGTTACAAAATCATAATGATCCTTAAGGAAGGAAATACTGCATTAGGGTCGAATCTAAGTAAAGGATTTAAAGGAAGCAAAACTAAGACAGCAGTTAGACACTGAAGCTGTAAACTATGGCTCTATTCTGAGTTGCTAGCAGTCTCTGGAGGTATCTGAATCTCATAAACTACTCTGTGACTTTGAAGTTTCCCAGTCACCCAGCTTTCCCTTAGAGAGAGGCTCCATCTTTGTGTACCTTTAGAGAAAGACCCTAACACTCCCTAGCAGGATTTGCATCTTTTTGAAGTGTTGTTGTGTCAGATATTGTAATCTAAAGTATAACCAAAGAAAAAGCTGTTTTTGCAGCCCAGTGGATCAAGTTATTATTTCAAAAAGAACAAAAAGAAAGACTCTCTCCTCCATCTCCCCCATTAACCTCCCCCCCCGCCCCACAAAAACCAGCTAGGCACACACAGTCTCATTACCGTCCTGTACTTCACATTTCTACTAAAGGAATCAGAGTACAAAGTGCCAGGGCAGACATACCCCTTTTGCTTAAGATCTGCCACAGCGCAGAAGGAATTCAAGATTTATTCAGCCAGCAAGAGTTCACAAGAGTGTGATTCTCTAGCCCTATGAATAGGGCACTCATTTGTGAGGTAAGGGACCACAGCCCTGCTTGCAGGACTGCTTCTGTATTTTATCCAATGACTGCTTAATGGATGTGCAAACCCAAGAGAGCAGGTAAGAAAGCAGATCTTCCACTCAGCAGATGAAGGCTGGCTTTTATGTTCTCTATGTAAGGATAATGAAGAGGTTTTTTTACCCCTTACATCCCCATGTGGAATGCTCACAGTCAGAACACAATATGGACAATAATAACTGTATACAATAACAGTTTTTAGTCTGCACTGGTTCAGACTCAAGTGTGAATCACATTATAAATAATAGAATCTAATGAAGCAAGACAGAGCAAAAGAAAACTGAGCTTCTGTCCTGCAGCAAGATCCTGCAAGCTTTTGTCTTAATAATAGTATACTAGTATTCGCACTACCTGAAGTGTCTCCTTTAGAAACAGGACCTCTCTAGGGTGATTTCATGAAGCAGAACCTGGAAACTTGTACTGTTTCATGTGTGAATTTGATTTATTATTTGTTTAATATAGAATAAAAAAGCTCAGTCCTTGCTAAGCTAAGAAAAAAATGTATTCTGTAAAGTTGACAGAAGATCAAGCAGTAATTACAGCTAGGTTGGAACAAAATAATAAAGGAAGCAAAAAGATTCACTTTAACATTTCTTTGGTGGAACATTAAGATCAGGATAATTTCATGACTCTGTATTGACTTGTTCAGCTATCCAATCTGATTCAAAGAATGACTCCCTCTCTGTTTTCCCTGGATCCTGTGGTGAATGACTGCCTACTGCTTTGAAATGGAAGAGCAGAGAATGAAAGCTAGCCACATGTGCCAAGCGAGTGAGCCTAGTCCACCACTGAGGTATCACTCTTGTCCCTTTTTATTCTCAGTCTCTCTTTATCTTTTAGAAGATGCATTTATTTGAACATAAATATTCACTGACAGAATTCATCTAACCAGATTGTTGCTGAACTCTGGTGGAGACAGCACCTGAATATTTCCAGTTTATTACCAGAGGCAAAAAAGAAGTTCCAGCAGCTACTCTGCAAGGACTATCAAAGGAGGCATTGTCCATAGAATGAGTCCTCTTTCATGAAGAAGACAACTGCTCTTACCCCAGGCTTCTCTATGTCTCAAACCTACACTATTTTCACTTGCTTAGAGCTACTCAACTTAATTTAGAAATTAAGTCTGTATCCCAGCTACATCTCTGTCAGCAAGTGACTTCTCTCATGGTCTGCAGTGTGGGGTAAAGGGGGTATCTCAGTGACTGGATCTTCTCATGCTGTGATATCCTTATTAATCTTCTCGGCATGTTCTTATTAATTCACTCTGTGTCCTGACTCTGCAAAGACAATGCTAAGTCTAGACTTGATTCAGTGTTATCTGAGTTGTAAGTGCATAGATTATAAAATCAAATGGTGCTTACTAGTCCTCTCATTTGAGTCACTGAATATGTAAGACACAAAATCTTCCTGCATTAAATTCTAGCTTAAGCAGGAATTAGTGACTTAAACAGGCAGGTGAGGTCCCATATTTTGATAAAAGTAATGCAGAATAAATAGCCTGAAACAAAAAAATCTCAGGAAGTGATTAACATCAGCACAGGGAATTAAATCAAGCTGGGAAGATATGGTCACTTCCAGGAAATTCTCAAGAGAATTTCCACATCAAGTCATAAAGGACTATTTATTTATATTGAAAGGAATGACAGAATAAAATATGAATCATGAAATATCAACATATTTGTCATTATGTTTGTTTTTAATAATAAAGTAGCCTTATCATAAACAAGGATGTCTGACAGCTGGACTTGATGATCTTAAGGATCTTTTCCGTATTTAAGGATTCTATGATTCCATGAAAGATGAAACATAGCTGTTCATAAGAAAATTTAACTTGCCTGATTTCTAATCAGAGTAGCAAAATAAAAGCCATGAGATTTTTGTGTCAGGCTTTTGCATGGTCTCTTTACAACTAGTTATAACAGCACTAAATCTATAGAGCAAATTCAGCTCATTAAGAGCTAATTTATTCACTGTCCTGAAACCGAAATTATTTCTTTTGCCTACTCATTGGTTTCCCATAATGCTGCTTTGATGAACACCTCTGGTATGTCAGCTGCTGCCATTTCAAAGTGTTAAAAGCAATATGCATTTCAGACACTTGATTTTTAGCATAGCCAAAGTTTCAGTGATATGCAGTTTCCATTGTTCATGGCAGCTCTGCCTGCAAACACCAGGCAGAACATAGCTGTGGGCGGGAGGGAGGACTTGGTATGTGGAGCCTGAACATGGCTATTAGTGTAACAATAGAAACTGCAGAAAATTGTTCCTAGCGAGTTTATTTCAATAGCACTGGAAGTTGTGTGTGTGTGTGTGCATGTGAGTGTGTCTTTATCACTGAAGGAACAGTGGGATGCATTTGAAGAGCAGTTTTAAAAGTCGTGTTGAAGAAAAGAACTTTTGAATAGAAAAAACTGTTGAAGAAAATCTGCTGAAGAAAATCTATCTTTAAATTCTTACTGCCTAAAACTAGGCTTGAATGTAGGACTGTCAGAAGAAAAGCCTGCATGCACATTGTAACCAAGCATCCTAAAGGAGTCAATTAATGCTCCAAAATCCTGGCTGGGCACAGATCTTAGAGCATGGAGGGCAGTTGCAAGCTCTCCTCTGGGTCCTTTCTTCCAAGAGGCTGATAAGAATGTGAATCCTGGTTTCCCATTAGCAGATAGGCCAATACAATTTGCCACTGTCTGAGGGAAAATTGCAGTATTTGTCACTCTCCGTTTCTCAAGTCCTTCTGACTCATTTCAGCAGCTAAGCCCTTGCTGTAATCATTGGGAATGGCCAGCAGAAAGTGTGTGAATCTGTACTTCTCTCTGAGCCTCAGGGTTCTCCTGCTCCAACGCTGCAGACCTGCAGACATGTGAAAGCGGGGTTATCCCTGCACACTGCATAATCTGTGGAGAAACACTGTGATAACCAGCTTAGTAAAACAGAAAATAACATTTCTGGAAACCTCAAAATGCAAATCACATGGCTCATGGGGATGGTTCTTTCTTTGCTGTTTGGGGAGATGATACTGTAAAACAGGACATAACCTAGCTCCTTCTCAGATTTACTATTCTAGAAAACTGAAGAGTTACTCCTCATATTATGCAGTTTTCATTCATCATGAAATACTAGATGTAAGCAGAGTTCCATTAATATTAAGGTACATGTACTTAGAAATGAAAAACGTATACTGAATGATTACCAACATCATTAGGCAACCAGCAATTTCCTTATTGAGAAAAAATGGTAATGAGGCTCTCATTAGATCTAAAACACCACCAGAAATACTTGTGGTGTGTATCCTTCATGTTCACATGAGAGCTGTCAGGCTACCTGAACCTACAGTTCCATATATGCTTCCCTCAATAAGGTCAGTTACAATGATGCAATGTATTTATTTTGCTTATGTGGTTGCCAAGTTTTAACTGAAATGTCATGAAAAATTTCACTGTCCAGAGTTCTGGTCCTGGAAATTGATTTACCACAGATACGAACTGCTTACTCTAGGTTGCTCTCTTCCAAAATTGTCAAGAGTCAGGTTCATTTACAGACATTGGCTAAAAGTGCATTTTATTAAACTGGGTTCCATTTTATTTGTGTGAAAATAGGCCCTACAAATCAATAAGATAGGAAGCCTTCATTTTATTGCTTTAAACTAGAAACTTAAAGGTCAAATAATATAAACAGTGTTAGGTATATAGGAAAGAGAGCAGTAAATGCTCCAAACCTCAATACAGATAATCTTGGTGGCTTTCATGGGAGAAAAAAATCAAAGGCATCTTTGTATCTTCTCATTGCAAAAAATAAAAATGTTCAACAATATAATATGTTGGATATGGATATAAAACATTTTCAGTGTTAGTCAACTTTTAGGAACATATAAATTAAAGGGAAGATTTCAATTACTATGTTTTTTAAGAGCCAGATTGTAAATTATGAGAATCCTGAATAAACTCTGTGTGTAAGTAGAATTAAAGTAGAAACTGTAACTCTATAAGATAACTCTGAAGTAGCTGTAGCCTAAAGATTTCAGTGCATCAAAGGATTTTCTAATAAATTGTTTGAGACTATTTTTTAGATATACTTACAATAGACCTATTAAATATGTACAGTGTTGTATGTGTGCTCAACAAGATAATTATTTCAAATTACATGAGTTTCCATGTAACAAAACTACATTTTACTAGCTACACTCTATTTGATAAATTAAGGTTATTTCTAAATGGTAACTTTTTGCAGCCTCAAGAAATAAAATATGCAATTGAAATCTTTTGATAGAAATACTAAAGTAGAAAGAAGTATACCAGACTAATAATGCAAAATTGCTAAGAGTCACACAAAATAAGCTGGGAAAAAAATTATGTTTATTATCCAGTGTTCCTGTTTGTTTACTCAACATTTTGGAAAAATAAGCAAGCAGATACACAAGAAAAATATGANACACAAAGAGACAGAGAAAAAGAATGTATCTAATCAAGCAGTTTAATGATTTATGTTCATAATTTTATATTTTATCTGATTATATGTACATGTTATATTTTATTCTATTTATACTCATATATATATATATACACATATATATATATAGATGATGTAAAGTATAATAATGAGAGATTAAAATGGTTCTACCTTTCAAAGTAAGATCGCTGTGTTCAGCTGAGCTGAATCTATGTCTTCACAGCCTTTCTACTCCATGCTTTGTCCAACTTGTCCACGCTGGGTACATTCCATAGCCCTCTGGCATATTGTAAGCAGGAAATTACAAGGTCCCAGTTAATCCAAACTGTCCTTGCTTTTGCATTTTATCTACTGTTGTCAAATCTCCTCTGGGACATCCACATTTTAATTTCTGTCCTGTGCATTAGAAGATGCTCCTGTTTGACAGTTCAGCCTCCTTTCCTGACATATCTCTTGCTACCAAAGTGTTGTGTCCCTTAAAGGACACTGTTAAACATCATAAACCATAGAGGTGGACCTTGGCCCTTGCAGGCTACTGAGGACTGTAAACTGAGGTGGTTAGTGGCCAGGCAGAGGTCTTTGAGCAATTCTCACTGTGTCCTGAATTAGTGTTTTAAAGTCCCTTAAAAATCATAGGAAATCTCCTGAGGAGGGGAGGTGAACATGGAGGAGCAGCAACAGTTATTTTTACTGACCCCAAAAATGCCAGCCATCAATCCTTACCTGGATGATAGAGAGACAGTGCTTCTTGTGCAGGGGTGATCCTTGTCCTTAAAAGCATTCAGACCTACTGCTTGCCCTAATTCCACAGCCTGAGTTTATTCCATCTGGTCTTTTAACATAACACTTGTGGCCCTGTGTTCCATGAAGTAGTTAAACAAAATATCTTGATGGTGTGCACTTCCAGGGATGTGGCAGACATCAGCTTCTGTGGGATCCTTCCAAATTTAAACACAGAAGAGGACTGAAGATCAGTGAAAGTATTTTCCTAATGCCTTGACTATGTTGCAATTTTATCATGAACCATTGGGATCTCCGTGGAAATTGCAGTAGGAACTGCAGTAGGAAGAATAATTCAGTCCCTTATTTTAGAGTGGGCAATCTCCAAAATCTTATTCTAACATTGGACAATTAGACTGTGCAAATTTCTGCAAATGCTAACTTCAGTTACAAGGGCTTAGTGGTAAGGTGTCTGTTCAGGCACCCATCATTCCTCCTAGCTGGCAAATTTTCAAGTCTGTTTTTATACCAAATAACCTTCCTCTCAATAATCATTGAGAATTGGCATAACAATCAAAAGTATTGTTCTTAGACTGCATTATTTTCTGCACTGAACTGCAAAGGCATGATGGCACGGTGCAGTACAATGCAGAAGAATCTGCATTGTATATAGTATATATAGTATGTATAGTATATATAGTATATATAGTATACATAGCATATATAGTGTATATAGCATATATAGCATGTATATCATATATACTATATATACTATA
>VWYE01011279.1:94748-153932 GCA_013398995.1 Alaudala cheleensis
ATATAATATATACACTATATGTACTGTATATGGTGTATATAGTGTATATAGTGTATATAGTGTATATAGTGTATATAGTATATATTAATGAGTGTAAACCAAGATGGAGGACTTGAGGCATTGTCTAACATCTTCTTTTTACCTTCTTCTTCCTTCTTCTTCATAGGTTTAGGTGGTTTTCTGTAACTGGCTGAAAAAGGTCCTCATTGCAGACCTTTAGTCATCATGATTGGGTCAAAAACATAAACAGTATAGGTGTCATCTCGTTATTGGGTAAATAGTGCTTATCATTTTGCACGTTTTTCTAGCATGCTAGTTAGAGCTCATGGCTTGTGAGTCTGTAAATTCTCTGTAAATATATAAGATATAATAAATCACCAAGTCCGAACCCGAACTTTTGTTTCCCATGAATCATTCATCCTGACCTTGGCAAGAACAAGAGAAAAGAACCAGCACTGTAACAATCACCCAGTGAGGACTGAGAGAAAACAGACCAATACTACATCCTTAATCCTAAACCTTAAGGCACTATTTCAGTCATATCTATGTTTCTCTAGGTGAAACAGACACAGCCTTCAACCACAAATGTGGATGTGCAGTGCATGCAATCAGACTACTGAAGTTTGGGTGCAGATTCATAGTTAAGGAAACTGAATCCTTAATTGGATGTACTTGCTGCATTGGTAACTTGGTTACAGATCCTATTTTTTCCTCGGTTGGCAGGGTTTGCTTTTTGCAGTTTAAAGCAAACTGCACCTTCATCAAAGAACTACAGCCTCAGGATGTAAAGCACCTGTCTGCTACACTCAAATATGCAGCACTGTCTTTCTCTTTGTCCAGCCTTCCTGCAGCCAGGACAAGTCCAATATGAGAACTTCACACTATTATAAACTTTGACCTGGTTATGTGTCATTGCTTAATGCAGATCAAACATGTGATACTATATGATCCATTACAGAATAGTCCCTGTCAGAATCAGCCATCAGAATATGGCTTCCCCAAGATCCATATCTGCTCTATGGCAACTCATTAATCTAGGCTCACATGCAAAATAATTGCTTTTACACAGCTGGATTAATTCCAGCAGATCTTTTGGAAGCAAAATAAAATTCATCAGGATTTGACAGAACCTAAGCCTTATGACAACAAAATAGGGCTTTGAAACTTGGTTATTATTAAATATTTTGCTCTCCCAACCAAGTTTCAGCTGACAATTAAAAATATAAACAGGCTTTTTGTTGTGCCTATGTTGTGCATATAATTTTTTTACGCAAGATAGGGCCTTAGTTGTTCCTTTCCAAATGATTTTTATTGTGGTTCTGAATTGGCACTCTTCTGTTTTCATTTGGCTTTTTTATCCCTGGAATAATAGTTTTAAATGCAAATCAAGTGGGCTCTGCTCCTGTGTGATCCTGAGCAGATGCCAGCTTTTTACAAGCACTGGTTGTTTGTCGCAAACACATATAAACCATTCTTCGGTGTGCATTTATTTTAGACCTAGATGAACAGCTTACAAGATGCTAATCAAAGTAGAACTAACTGTCCTTTGCTTTGTCAGCTGCTTCACTGGGGTTCTGCCTTTGAAAATTGTTTTTCATGTTTTAATGGAAAATAAATGGCAGTTATATCTTGTTGGCCTTGTTTCAGAGGGTAAGTTCCTTTCTTTCAACTGAGGTGGACTTGAACAGCTAAATACTACCTATCCACTAGGTTATGGTTTAGTTGTCATATGCACTTGAAGGTAATTCAAGTATTTATTACTTCTGTGCTTTCTTCTCTCTACTAGGCAGTGAACATGGAGAAGAAGTATAATTTTATTCCCTCTATGAGAGGAAAACGTCCAATGAAATGTTAGATTGACAGGTAAAAATCTTGGTCTTAAGAAATTCAGATTTTATTCTGAGGCCACATTTCTAGACAAAATATATTCAAATTATAACCATCAAGCAGTCAAGCCCTCTAGACATGAAGTATTGAAGAACAATTATGCGGTGTTATACAGACAAGTAGTTTTTTTCCTCTCTGTCCAGTCATTGTTTCATTGTTGCTAATTTAACTTCTTATACAAATCATATGCAATTGAACAAAAATACTGCACCTAAGTGGTAGGATTTTTAGAAGTGCTAGAATTCCAGTTCATAGAATATGCTTTCGGCAACTATAAACTCATTTTAAGCGTTACTTTAGTGAATTTTATTTCAGGACATATATGGATAAAAATTACGACTTTGAAGATTGTGTGTGTGTGTGTGTGTGTGTGTGTGTATGAACGAACCTGTGAGTAAGGAAAGGGAAAGAGAGGCAATAAAAGCAGAGAGTCATAGCTTCAAACATAAAGTCTGAGAAAATGAAGCAAAAATATTGTCAGGAACACAGGTATTTTCTTTAAAGTACCACAATAAGTTTGATCATCAATATTAATAGCAATTTTGACTTCTGGATATTAATCAACATAAGTGCTTCCTTTAACTAAATCTTTTCACACGGGATTCTTGCTAAGAGGTATTTCTGGTACTGGCTATCAGCATGTCGTCTGCCACAAGGCTCTCTTCCTCCACACCCAAGTTTTCTGTCTTTAATATCTTTGTATCTGAAGTATGGGTGGAAGTTTCAAAATATTTGTGCCACAGGAACTAAATTATGTTTAGAATAAGAAATACCAATCCTTTGAACTTAATGTTGAAACCAACATGAAAAAGAAAAGAAATCACAAAAATAAATATTTGAATGTTTGGTTGCATTACTTTCTAGAGGTAGTCAAGCATAAAACACCTTTGTCTGAAGTAGTAAATTCTCTGTGTAGTCATTACTAGCTAATGTGCAATATCTGTAAGATGTCTGCAGAACAGTCTCTATAATACAGCAAAAAAAGTTACAAAGTGTTCTTTTGTGGAAGATCCTGCTTTCCCCCAGAAGAAGTATTTTAAGAAACATTCAAAATTATCAGCTAAATTATCTTTATAGAATCTTCAAGAATATTTTATAATAAGTACCCTATTAAGAACGATTTCAAAATCCCACTTTCAACTCTATATCATCATGGAGAAGCAAATTTAGGTAGCAACACAACAAATTTTTAAGACTAAAGAATAAATCTATGAACTAAGATTAAGAATAAATCTATATATTTGGAGGCGAATATCCTCTTCCAAAAAGCCGATGTCTGATATACAAAAATACATCTGTAAATGTTCTCTAAAGGAATCAGTTTTGGGGTTTTTTTAAAGGCAGCAGAGCACATATGAACATGTTTACCTGTATTCCTGTGGTCAATACCATTAAAATTCATGATGAAATGGTTCACAGTACTGTTCAGTGCCTTACAGTAGCGTACTGTGTGAAGTCATTAAGTTAATATGCAGTCTCAAGTACCTTCAACAGGTTAGTGATAACTCATAGCACATATCTTTCTGCAGTGTCAGACATCACAAAAATCTCACTTAAGCAACTTTGAGGAAAGCAGAGGTGCAGCCTGACTGATAATTAAGATACAAGACACTTGGGTGTCATTAAAATCACCAGGGGGTGAAGAGCTATTCATGGTACACATTTATCATCAGGAGTGTTGGAAAGTTACCATGACTTTGATAACTTGGATAAAGACCGAAGGGGATGAAAAGGATATATTGAGCAATAAAGATTAATTCCAAGTTATTGCCAATAAGGAACTCCAGCAGCAAGCCTTTTTAACTTGAAAAAATCATGCATATCTTCATAATCTCCAGATGCAGTAGGAAATGGATTCTTCAGTGATTACAAAAATTATTTCATGTTTTAATGAAATAACCTCAATATGATGTATATGTTAAGAACATACTTTCTGACATTTGCAGAGGGAAAATTGTGTACTTCCATTTGAAACACAGTATTTAACACATTTATGCACTTTCATTTTATAACTCTTAAAAATATATAACGTGTATTGTATACTGTATCTATTTTACATTTATATTTTTACAGTCCATGTTAATATCAAAAATACAGTATAAACAAGTGTAATTACATATTAACAATATATCAACATTAGCATTATGCAAAATATCTATACATATAAATATATAAAGAGAATGTATATAGGTGTAGTATAGATCCCTTATTTGAACTTCCATGCACATCCCAATATCCTACACATATATACTATTAAAATATTGTTGATGTTTACAAATACTGGTGACATAACTGAACATGCAAAGCAGTTGTACTACAGTTTTGGGGAGGGTTTGTTTCTTTATCTTGCATTTTCTTACAAATGGATCTCAGCTGCTCCCTTCCTCGATTTTACTCTGAGGCAATAAATAATTCAGTGTGCTAATTTGACAGATGACTCTCCAGGAGCCTCCTACCATTACTAGCACCATTAGGCCATAATATGCATGATGGGCATAGACCATTCAGCAAATGTCCTTCACTTGTTTACCCCTAAAGAGCTGTGCTCTGCGCAATTAACTAATGAAGCATTATGAGCCTTTTTTCCCCCTTCCCTGCTATTTCAATATATCAATGCAGATTGTCTAAAGGCAAAATATATTTTGTTTTCTTTTGGCAAATGAGTATTTATGTGGAAGCTGTAAACTTGCCTTAAGTTCCACCTCTGTAAATAAAGACAAAATAATAAGAGCCTGAAAAAGAAAATATTTTTTTTAATTATTCACACAGCACATGTATGAGGAACGCATTATATAGAGATGAAAAAAATCTGAAGTTAGCTTCAGTTTTATGCCGATACAGAAACAGTGAATATATAGTTCAGGATTTTATGCCACCTTTTTACTGGTTGTATTATGGTTAGGTGAAAGAACCAAAAAGGGATCATATTAAAATTGTGAAAAGTAATCATGAGTAAATCATGGGCATAAAGTATAAGATATATACTTTATATATGAAATGAATACCAGTATTGTGAGGAATATTGTAATTCTATAAATACATCGCAGCAGACAAATTGTGTTACATAGATTTCAAGTAAGAGAAGAAAGAAGAAAATGCTTAATGATAATTTTTAAAAATTAAAGAGAAAGCTATGAGAGAACTTATTTCTGTTGGTTATCTTTAGGCTTTGTAGCTTTTGTTCCTTGGCAGATATTAGAGCAGCTCTCAGTCCAGTAGAAATGTGGGTATGCACAAATAAATCCACAAGAAAATTTTGCAAGCTATTTTGATTTTTCCATAACATATTCGGTAAATGCATCATGAAAGGTGTTTTAAACTGTATTTTTCCCTTAAAGAAAAGTTTTCTCTCTATTTAAGTTTCTTTTTATTTTAACGTCTCCAGTTCCCCACCTGCATATGTCAATTTACTCCTCCCCTTTACTGCTCCTCCTTTCCATAGCACATCCTTCATTTCTGTACTTCAAAAGAGACTCTACTTTCTATGGAGAGATAATTTTGTGCTATATTCTGAAGTTTTGGGAGGTTTTACATTTTTTATTAAAAAATGTTAATATTGAAAATTAAATGCAGCAATATTTAAAATCAACTGTGACAACTTTCCTCATATGCTCTGTTAAATAAGTTTCATTTTCTGTTCAAATCTGTTTGTTTATTCACTCATGTGCCAGTAGCTCTGGGCTTAGGTGATGACATGTAACTTCTTGCTGTCCTAAATAAAATTTTGCTGGTTCTTGTTTCCAAGCCCCTTTTTCCCATTCTACAGAAAGCTGTTATTGGATGAAAAATGTCCTGCCTTGGCTAGTGCCATCAGGATGGAGAAGGTGATATAATGAGGTATACCAGGAAACTGGAGCGCTGCAAAGGAGGATCCAGCCTGATTCACTTGTACAAATCCCTTCTGCTCAGAGTGGAGAGAAACAAGACATAAGTTCCAAACCCTTGCCTTTACTCAGGTTTATCTGCCTATCTCTAGCATAAAAGCTATGCTAACACTCTTTGCAGTGTCCTAAGCAGATCTGCTCTTCATTTTTGTTCTTCTGTTAATCTGATCAGTTAGAAATAGCACCAGAGGAAAGCAGGTGAGCTGGACTCCAAAGAGGCATCCAAGCCCCCTGCAGCAGAAGGAAAAGTGAGGAATCTTCCTCCAGGGGATGGCCTGCCACACAAGACCTGAATTTTTCAAGGAGCTGTCATTAAGCACAGTTCATAAATTAAAGTTTGTAATGTGTTCAAGTGATCTATTAATGAGAAGTATCCAACAGATTAAAATATATTCCAGTTTCTCCTTACATACTCCAACTTTTGAATGCATATCTGCCCTGATCATCCTTAATCCTCAAAAATTACTAATTTTCAAAGTATCTGATAGCATTTACAACCACAAATAAATCTTCTCCATTTGTGCAATGTATCAACAGCCCACTAGATATTTTATTCTCAGAAACAATAGAGTTTACAGCTGATTCTAAGTGCTCTTATGGGAAATATACACAAATGCTTGTAAGTGCTAAGTATTAATCACATAAGTGATTAAAAAATATGCAAATAGGCATGTTCATATAAAATTTCCTATTTCCATACAAATGACTCTCAGTAGCCTGTGGCCTTGAGTAACATTTTTTTTAAACCTTGATTAAGTTATTAAGATATAATTTTAGAAAAACTTAGACATTATTCTAATTATATTTATAAGGAAGTTTAGCTTTAATGAAAGTTTCCAGCTTAGATTAAACAAGCTTTATGCCTGAAATGTAACATGCCATGGCAGGCAGATAGAAATATATGTGGGACACAGGAGATGACAAAAGAAAAGGAAACAATTTGCATTGAAAACAAGGGTTATATGGTTGTAGTGTGTGCCCTATTGTGCCAAACAATAGCATTAGCACTCCCTTAGGCCTCATGGTAAGCACTGGACATGTGGCTGTAAAAAAAAGAAACTTCTCTCATCCCACTTTCTCCCAGTGGTGCTTTGTTGGCTCACAGCAAGGGTCTGGCTTCGTGTCCTGATCCCACTTTAAGAGGAAGTCCAGCTCAATTCAATTTGCCTTTCCACCTTTTAGTAATGAGACAACATACATGTGAGCAAACCCCATGATAATGCAGAACAGATGGGCAGATTTTTGTCTAATTAGATTCTGGACAGCTTGTTTGCTTGTAGTAAATGTTCATATATTTAGAGATTTCACACTTATTAGAGAGACAACAGATTAGCCAAAGACAAGGACAGAACGCTTTCAGGGGGTTTTTTCCTGCTTAGCTTAGGTGTAGGTCTACTAACGAGAGCTATTTGGTAAAATCTACAAGTGTAATTGAATTGCTTGTTGTTGTCATGCTCTTCTTGGACTGAATTGTCTGCATTGTGATCCTAAAACACAATGCAGCACTATGCAAACTTTTCTCTTTTAACAGCCCACTAGCAAAATAGAAGGTTTCCAAAATCTACAGCATGTATATTGCAATACTTAGAAAATTCATTTTGATTACTGTACAAAACCAATGATTCCAAAGAACATTTTGTTAGTCACTTATAGATATTCTCTTAATACATATTTACCAGTGTGCATTTTTTGTTCCATTAACATCCTCAAAACATTTTGAAAGTTTACTAACAAAGCACTGAATTTCTTTTGGAGGCAAATCTTCTATAGCTGTGGTGTCATATTGCCTTATGAACAGAAAGCACAAAGTGAAATTTATGCAAAATAACACTATAAGACAGAAAATATACTTTATCCAAGGAAATATATGGCACTCCCATTGAACCTAATAAGGTTTCTGTACTTGCTATTTACTTAGAATATATGTTGAAATTGCATTAAAATGTATATTAAAACAAAAAGAAAAAAGGAAATTGCTACTTTTAAGCATGCTGTGCTATATAGGAGTCAAATTTCCATTCTTTATGCATCTACAAATGACTTTCATCTTAAATTTGAAACTAGAGCAAACACGTCAGATCTTTCCAATATTAATAATACAGTTTAAATGTAATTCAAAGAATAGCGGTGTATAGCTGCCCATCATCCTCATGAGTCATCTCTTAAGAGCATCACAAATGGGTTCATCCTGTTTTCCCTTCACTTCATGATCTAGATGTGGAGTGGGGATGAGATGAGACTAGCCCTCTTGACATGGATGTATTGATGCCACTCATCTGTATGTCTTCTTTTTCACAGGTGTAACAGCTGGTACAACACCCACCACCTTACCTCTGTTCAGCTCGGAATTAAGCTGTGTGAAACTGAAGTAATGCTGGTCAGCGAGGAAGGGTTGCTTTGGAATACAAACTGGTTTAATTTGCCATTATCCTACTCGTATGAATGACTCTGTCACAATAGGAGACTTGCACATCCTACATGCCAAGTATTTTCTGCATAGGTGTAAGTAAGAGTGTTCTGTTTGGTGTTTGGATTTCGGCTGTATTCTTTTCTTGGGTCCCAGGGCTTCCTCAGTGAAGGACCTTGACAGGCCAGCTGGGTGGGCTGCATGTTCCCAGTCTCCTAAGGTCTGTGACAGCTGGGGAGTCTGCTGAGCACCCTTGGGACCAGTCACAGGGGTCATGCATCATTTCCAAAGCTCCATAACACAGCTTTTTATCCCATTCCCTAAGACCTTTTTTTAAAGAAGAATATTCCACACAATGAAAATATTACTTCTCTTATTATTATAATGATGCTTATCATTCTAAAGGAAAAAATTTTAGCACAACACTGAAAGGAAAGACATAGTCAAAATCCAATTTCAAGCAAGTAGAATAGATCTGGAAGTTATGCTGAGAGACGAAAGAGAGAACAAAAAATAATGAATTAGGAAGACATCAGAGAATAAAATAGCAAAAATATTGGCTACTGTGGTATTATCACTAATCAAAGCAGGGACCTTTAATAAATTGTAAAATTTTATTATCTTCCACATCAGGGTTGCTCTAGATTAATTTGTAAAGCCGTATTTTACTCAGAGCAGATCTGATTTATGTCCTTCTGTGAATGTTCAGCTTGAACAAATTTACCTCGACTTACGATTAAAGTGTATTTTTAATCACTCTTTTTAATATGTCACCAAAATAAAATTTCTAAGCACTTTCCCCTTTTATGTATTTTATTTATTTTATCTACTATTTATTTTATCTACCTCCTTTTCAAGTGCATTTTGCCTTTAATATTAGTTGATTGGGATAAGTCTCCTGAGAAAACTCTTGTACTTTGTGTACATGCTTATTTTCTGCTTTACCCACGTGTGACAAAACAAGTTACACTAACTGGCTTTTCAGAACCTAGAGATTTAATTACATTTGAGCTTTTTTATTCCTTTGGGAGGGTGTTATCAATGGTTGAGTGACCTGAACATAAGAGCCTGGCTCTTAAATTTTACAGTATATTTTTGATTTGCTTAGTTTTTGTATCATTAAACATTCTTCCCTAAATCAGTTGCTCTTTGAAGTAGTTAGAACACGTCGCCTTCTTCCCATTGTAACTGGTCTGGGTCTTCACTAGACCAAGCAGGAACACTGTGCTGCTGTCATGATCTGATCATGATCACACTGCCATTGTGGAAAAAAGCTATAATTCAGGAACAAACACAGCCCAGCTCTGATCTTGGGTAAAATAGAAACTGCACTGAGACAAATGCATGGGCATGAACTAGAGGAACTCAAAAATGATGGAGAGGGAAAGAAGTAATCAGGCGTTGAATTCAAGAGTCCTTAATTGAGCAGTCTCAGCCAGCTAGTTTCATATGAGAGAAGGTGCTGAAATTTTGGACACTTGGGAAAAAGTACAAACACGACAAGTCAGTTAAAAAATAACAAAAAAAAAACCCCAAACAGGTCCTGATATACTATGAACGAATCCATGTTTTTTCATCACAGCATTAGCCTGGTTCAGATAGAAATGTTATCAGTTCTGGTCTTAGTGTAAGAAAGCCTGATACTGAATGAAGTCATTTACAAAGGAGGCTCTGGAGTTTCTTTTTAAAATAACGACCCCAATTTTTAACAAAAAACACAGTATTTGTCCCCTGGATCCTATGACAACTGAAGAAATACTGCATCTTTAGAGGAGCAGAGACACAAAAAACAAAAGTACAGTATAATTGTCAACTATGCAAATGTGAACATGTAGTCAAATATAGAGGGTTGTAAGTTGCTTCTGGATGGTGCAGCTTTATATAATTGTATCTCACATTAATCTTATTTTATTTTACTGCTCACAATTAGGAAATTTGCAGCCTTAAACATGCGAAATTAAAACCATGGATGATTTCTTAATTGTGCAACTCCTCAGTACTCAATTAGCATCGCTCTTCTTTTCCCTAACAACGATGTAATACTGTACTAATGAAAAACAGGGCTTCTTTATTTGCTATGGCCTTGGGGTCAATTATCAATTTATCATTGTGTCCTGCAGGTTTAAAATAAAATAGTCTGTGCAGTGTAACCATTGTACAAAATTGACATTAAGTAGATTCTGCAAGTATGGACTTAATAAAAAATACAAAGAGTGCTGCCTAAAAGGGTTCTACTCCTATAAATTCTATTAGGTTGCCTTTAATATAGGACAGTAGGAAACTGCAAAACTAAATTAAAGGGTTTTTTTTTTCCTTTTACCATCTTTGTATACTCTGTATGACAATAATCAAGAGAGAGCTAAATTAAAAATAGCTTTGATTGTGTTTTGAAGATTTGTTATGATTGCAAACTTAGATTTGGTAATAAAAATGTTGCTAGTACTCTTAAAGAATGAAGAATTTAGAGCCTTTAGCTTATAACTGTCAAATACTGCAATAAATTAATGAATTCATAAGTCAATGAAAAAATACTTAGATATGTGAAGCATTAAAAACATTGTATTTAATTTAGACAACCCGAGAATAATTAATTGGAAATCAAGTTTATTCTTTAAGCATACACCTGGTTAGAGTGTTCATTTTTTTTGCTCACTTACTGCAAAAGCACCATCCCTCTAAGAATTACTCTTTCTTTTTCCACACTGTTCTAGGAAAATGAATGGACATATGAGGGACTTGGAAAAAGCAAATGAAAAATTCAGTACGTTCCTTGATCCCATCACTTTTGTTCCACTTTCACAAAGGCTTTTTCCCAGAAATATGTTTCAGTTATTTTGGCCAATGGTGAACATTTGTGGAAGTTCTCTCTTAACCATGGCATCAAATCTGAGGTTCCATAATTCAGCTTCTAGGTTATTGCTCATCTTTGCTTGCTCTGGGAAGAAGAATGTAATTTCTGTGTTCCTAAATCTCAGGACAATTTCTATTTCCCTCTTGTTTCCCAAGAGCCCAGCAAAGCCTGACCATCCTCTTGTAGAAGATAAGCACTGTGATGTTTGGCTCAGGACCGAACCTTTAGACCTGACCCCACCAGAAATTGTCCTCTACCATTTTCCTTTATTGACAAACCACTGCCATTCAATCCAGCTTTTCTTCACACACTTGCATTAAATACTCAGGTAGTCATGCACAGACAGCTGTTATAGTTTCACTCCAGCTTTGCCATCGGTGTGGTTGTCATTGTGTCTCTCCCCTGCACATGAGCCAGACACTGGGGACTGTATTTCTCTGTGAGAGTTGGGGCTGCTCTCCCAACTCTGTCAGAGTTGAAAGACAGAAAGTAGTAGAACGTTGTCACACCTTTCTTTTCCTCTTTCCTATTTTTAATCTTGAGGCCAACTTTAATTAATCCTGCTTCCCTCCTACTCTCCTGGGACTCTTTTCCTCCATTATGCTATGGCTAACGCTGAATAAACTCAACAGCAGCCACACATGTACAAGGAGGTGATGGAAGACAGACAATGCTGAGAAATAGTTATTCACACCAGACAGGTTTTCCCACCATGCTCTCATAGATCTAGTTCAAGCCTCTTGTGGCAACAAGAGCTTGATGTGTATATAAATATTTTCATTCCTGAAACTAAACCAGCAAATATCACAAGAGAAGAGTAATTTTTCAACTGGCGCCTTCTTCTGTGGCAGCACACAGGGTGGCATGACTGAGATACAGCCTGCTTAATTGATTAGTGCACTTGAGAGAGGGCTGGGTATGGTCCAGTACAGATCATTCTAAACATTGATAAATTACCTTTGTGTGAAACAGTTGAGGTGGGACTACTGCCCTTTGACAAACCAGAAAATGAAATGATTACTATTGGATTCTATTGACTTGTCTGGTTAGAGCAGTTGTGCTTCTTCCCAAAGGTTAATTGGACTTGAACTCAAGAAATTAAGGGGTCAGTTAAGGTCACAGTGACAGCAGGCAAACTTTTAACTTAGCACTAATAATATTTGTCAGGGAAAAGACATGCTGGAGTTCTTCAGCCATGACTGCTCAGGGATTCACTATAAAAAAATTTCTTTGTCTACATTATAGAAGCTGTAGATCTATGTGGTAATAATGCTCATTAGCATTCTAATTTTCATCATATATGTTGCTTAAAAATTGAGACTATGACTCTAGGCTTAAGAAAATTGAGTCAATATTACACAGTTATACCATTGGGGGTCACAAAAATATCTTTAAGAAATGTTTAGAAATTCAATGCAAAATGGTCTGGAAAAAAGATTATGTGAGTATAGTGTCTGTGGCAAAATTCTTAAACTCTTTACTTTGGGAATTCTTAATTTTGTTATTGTCTTGATTTTGTATGTTTGATTCTTTCTGATTGTATAATTGCAGATTAAGAGTAATTATAGCAATTCACTAATATTTGTTAGGTAAAAAACCCCAAAAC
Organism: Alaudala cheleensis; assembly: GCA_013398995.1. Taxonomy (NCBI): domain Eukaryota; kingdom Metazoa; phylum Chordata; class Aves; order Passeriformes; family Alaudidae; genus Alaudala; species Alaudala cheleensis. The sequence continues at coordinate 107,384 of VWYE01011279.1, forward strand.
CCAACAATCCCTCATTAATTAGGAGAGGATTGAACTCTATATTATGTAGGGAGGAAAGAGCTCCAAAATACCTTCACTATCTTCTAGTTGTTGTAAAGATTGGACTGACTGCATGTTCTTTCATATTCTTGAAAGACCTCAGCGGGTTGGAGAAATGGGCAAAGAGCAATCTGAAATTCAACAGAGGCAAGTACAGGGTCCAGCACATGGAGTGGAAGAACTCCAGGCACCAGCACATGCTGGGTGCTGACCTGCTGCAAAGAACCTGGGCCTGTGGACAACAAGCTGTCCATGAGCCAGCAGAGTGTCATTGAGGCCAAAAATTCCTGGGGATGCATCACGAAGAGCATTACCAACAGGCTGAGGGAGCCTGAGCCTCTCTACTCAGCCTTGGTGAGGCACATCTGGCATGCTATGCCCAGTTCAGGGCTCTCCAGTATGAGAGACACAGGACTCCTGGAGCAGCTCCAGATGATCAAGGGACTGGAGCATCTCTATTATGAGGAAAGGCTGAGGGAGGCTGTCCTGTTCAGCCTCTAGGAGAGACTGCTGAAAAGGGACCTTGTCTATATCTGTAAGTGTCTGAAGGTATGGAGTCAGCGCTCTCATTCTGTGACATTTTCAAAGTTTTTGAACAATCGTATTATTAACGTGTGATTCCACATTGGTATCTCTCACTCTCTGTGTACACAAATGGGATATATGCACATATATATGAAGATACACTTCTTTTTCAAAAGACACTATGCATTTTTTTATATTTCAAGATAATTAAACATTAATACTATGTAGTGAAAAGTCAGAATTAAACGCTGATATGATATGGATTAATTTTAGTTTATCAGATTAATGGCCCAGATCATGTACCCGATCAGATTTATCCTTAATACAAACAGAAGACAGCATAACTCAGTTTTCTGTTAATTTCATGCTGGAATATGTTAACTGGAATACTTTTAAAACCTTTTTCTTGTGTGTATGTGTTACACAATAGCTCTAGAACATCATTGTAGATTCAGCTGATTTAGGAAGTGGAGGAAAGCTTATGATTGCAACAAAAAGTGAATATGGTTACTGTCAGAAAAAAACCAAATTTGTTGATGATGCACTTGAATACAGATATTATTGTTTTTATGTATGTGGGTTTCATAAGTGACAAGATATGAAATTATTTTCTATGGCTTAGATTGAATTTGTACACTGGTGGTGGCTTCTTTGGTACTGATTGTGAACAGCTTTTCTAGAAATGTGAATGCATGGGAAGAATTAGAGTATTAATACCTGTCCCTTACTAACTTACTGCAAAACATAAGGAAATTTGTTTTCAATTAGTGGTTTTAATGGCTTTTCAGCAAATATTTTTCATATGTGAGAAATTAAGGACCTATAAAACATGGAGAGACAATCAAGTCCCAAGACTTTAGATGAAGTTAAGGCTAAAGTGTAAAGGTTAGAGAGGCAGCTGCAGGCCCCTTCTATATCTGAACTCTAATTGATCAAGTGCAGAATAAAGGATACCAGCTGATCTGGTGAGAAGACCTCCATGTCAAAATTAAGTGTGTATCTACTTTCTTGAGTAGAAAGACATGCTGCATGCAAGAAATACAAAAGCAGAGATAGATGGAACAAGAGAAAAACTTTACACATTCTGGGACACATTAATTTAGGAGCAATATTCCTAGGGAAAAAAATGTAAATAAACAAAATCCCACTTCAGCTGCTGTGTTCATACAGCACAATAAGATCAGCTTCAGTAGGGACAAATGAGTCTACACAAATAATTTATATAGAGAGAATTTTGATATAATTTTTCTACATTGATACAAAGCTAAAAAAATATCAGAAAACAATCAAAATACAAAAATATTTTTAACCAGTGGACTTTGATTAATCCTCTGGGTTTTAACCTAAAATTTCATCTGGCATTATTTCTGAATTAGAAAACTTGTTATTGGGAATTAAATTTAAAAATTAAATTTTAAACTGGGATATATATTGGAGTAGGTATTGTTACTCACTAGTAATATATATAATATATATAAATATAATTCATACATAATATATAATCAGAAATCATGAATGTACAATACAACTTCTAAAGATTATCTTGGATGACCAGAACCACAAATTATCTGTGTCTTGAATTTTGCTGTTCATGATTATGCACTTCTTTTTTAATAAGTAAGGCCTTTTTGAGCATATGCAGTACTGTAAAAATTTTAAGACTTACTATTTGCCTGTTTGGGATGTCACAAGACAGAAATTAATTTCTTTAAAGAAGAATACAAAGCACCTAACCCAGCAGTGATCTTTGCTGCCCTGAATGAAGCTTTAAAGGTATTCTTTCTACAATATTTATGGTGAGATGCCCTATACTGTTCAGTTTCATTTTCAAAGTGGGGAATTTATCTCATTTTTTAATTTTTTTCCTCCAATGAGATTATTCACGTAAGAAGGTGGTAAACATCAAGAGAAAGAGTGGACAACATACAGCTTTTTGCTATCTCTACATGGTAATGTTAAATTGACAAAAAAAAAAAAAAGGTTTTTAGCACTTCAGTTCCTGAGTTATAGCCATGGTTTCTCTGTATTCAGAGAAAGATCAGGTTATGACTACGCAGTGGAAGAGTTACAAAAATTATTCTTTTTATATCACAATGCATCTGGGTCAACACTTAATGCAATTTACCTTTAGAAAGAAGTAGAGTTCCTTAACCTAATTTTGTATTCATAAAACAACTGTTTTGGATCTGGTGAATTAAAGAGTGGAGGAAAGTAGAGGAGCAGCAAAGGAAGAAATAATATATTTCTTCCACTCAGAAATATTAGGAAATTTTACTGTATTTGTTGGGTCTTAGATTAGGAGAAACTTAGTGTCTTCAATTAAAACAATAACTGAATGAGTTCCCTTTGTATTTTAGCCACTTTTTGAGTCCTGCTATTAAAAGAATGTATTTTTGTCAAAGTTTCTAAGTCCTAAAACCATAAAATTCCAAGATCTCTCTATCAGAAATTGGTTTCATTTTCTTAAAATAAATCCAAAGTCTTGCCCTCATATTTTTCTGAGTAATATTTTTTCCAACACAAATTTCATTATGGCTATAATTTGTCTATGTACAACAGCATGTTAAATCATATAAATGGCAGTTGTGACCAAATTATGTCTCTTGATGGCATTTTTTGGGATAAAATTAGTTTACATTAAAAAAAATCTGCTTATATATAGTTTAAATAGTTTTGCAAATCTCCCACATGCAGCAACAACAAAAAATCATTGGCTTTAAGCTATGTCAATATTAAGCTGTTTTACAAGTCTAATTGTAAAAGCATGCTTGAATTAAAAAAGAAGATAAAACTATTATAGCAGATGGTCAGTATTCTTCTCACTATTGCTAGTAATGAACTGTAACTATGTGTGTATGTATTTACTTAATGTGACTTTAGTTATTGTCATTATTAGATTAAATAATAGGGGGTTTCACTGTAAAAGAATTTTTCTTCAACCTTTATAAAGAAGATTTTGAGATCTTTTTTTTTTAGAAATAACTTCCTTGCTTCCATCTTTTTACTTCTACTTGTCTTGTAAATTCCTGTTGCCTCCTGTTTCCTGACTGTTCCCTGCTGTTTCCTGCTCTCATCTTCAGTCTCAGGTAAAGGCACATGAATACTGTGTTGTTCCACCTAGTTTCAGTTCATCTCTGCAGAACAAACTAAATGAAACTGCTTTATCAATGATTAAGTAGCCAGAAATAAAAACTAAATCAAGATTTTAATCCTATTATTCTTGGCATTTTTTTGGACATCTTTATAATTTTGACTTTGCAATCAAATTACCAAGTCTCAGCTTTAGGTTTGTTTTCATAAAAAAATTCTATCAACATTTATAAGACACCAGAATGCAATATTGACACATGGGAAAGAAATTGCTAAAGTTATAGCTATAGCCATGGACAATTTAGAACAAGTACAGGTATATGTACCCATTGTATGCAACCTATCAATTTAAAATGCTTCATGAATTATTTTTAAATCTAATGTGAGATTAAATGTACTGTTGAGAGAACTAAAATGTTGTTGTGGTGCCAAACCAAATCCACAAGGAAAGACAACCCCTGTGTGCCCTTGGTGGGACAGGGTTGTCCCAGCCTGCTGTTCCCAGCTTGGTCACAAATTCAGTGGAGGATTTTTGGAGGATCTTTCCTTCCCACTGAGGAGCACAGGACTCCTTGTAGCATACCCAAGGATTAGGCCTGTGCTACATCTTGGCACACAGGAAACTGCAACAACCTTTTTGCCTTGCTGTGTATAGAAAATATCACTTCAATGATACCATGAATATATTCCAGAAAAATAAGAAGAGAAATAGCTGAGTCCCTTCTGATAATATTGTGGGGGTATTCTTTCATGTGTTGAAGAGATTTAATGTTTTTATTATAATTCCTTATTCAAAAAAAAGACAAGAAGACAAAACCAATAAGGGACTGCTTCTCTCAATGCATATATAAAAATGTATTGTTTCCCACAGTTTACTCAAGCTAAAAGACAAATTCTTGATTGAATGATTTGCTGCAGTCAAGATAATAGTGACCATTTATGAGGTAACCTTAACTAAAAATATTCTTACAGGTGAATTTCAATCAGCCTGATAAAGCCTGATATGTAGTTGTATAATTTGTCTTCTTCTTTGCTGGTTTAGTTGGATAGTTTCCCTCTCTACCTACAGCTAAAATTCAGTATTTGGAGCAGTTATTTTTATACAGTGCAGTAAATATTTTAGTGCCCTTGCATAACATCCATCTGAATGAGTTATTTCTAATCAGGTTTAAAATGTAAAAGCATTTCAGGCTGAATTTTTTAAAAGTCTCTAGATGCTAGATGTATGTGCCATGCATAATGTTACTGAACTCCAGCCTGAAGGGGGGCTTACTGTGAGCCAGCAAAATGCTAAAATGGAAGGAAAGCCCACAAGTACGGCTACATGGATTCAGACCTTGTGTCTAGGAAGTCTAGAAGGCTCCACTGTTAGACTAGCAAATCTTCTGTCTATGACAGTAGCTACCCCAGTAGCTGTGTGAGAAGAAGGAAGGATGGATGTGGTCTTGAGCACTTTGGAGCTTTTCAGTGCTGCTCTGCCAGTGGTGCCTTAGAGTCTATTTGTCTGCTGAAGCATAATGTGACTGTCTGCTTCATGCTTTCTTATTTATATCTAGACCTGGCTCCAGAACTCTTTGGGAGGTGGACAGACTAGCAGTCTTTCTGGGTACTGAATCTATCTTGTCACTCACCATAAAAATCTCTCAAAGATATTCCTCAGTATTCGTTTCTTTTGCCCTACTAAGAAGGAGAGACAAGGAACATGATTCTGTATGTATCTTCCCACGCTGTCAATTGAAATTGAAAAATTATTTTTACAGATTTTCAAACAATCAGTTATTTTCAGATTCCCATTTTCCATAATTGGAACATGTTTTGAAAACTATGTATAGTGAATATTGGGGTTTGAGTTCATTTATATACTTGTGTTGCTTGAATATTTTACTCAAGGTTTATCAATTTTATGAAGTATGGGTGATGGTGCCCACATAAAGATTCTTAACTATGTGAGGAAAATACAGGCAAGATTGCTAAATTCAAATAAAAGTTAGATTTTATTAATATTTAAAGTATTTTTCTGAATGGTTTAACATTTAATAAAGCCCATGGAAAAATGGTTGTGTATCACTGTACTCAAAACTTTTCTGAATATCAGGTCACTTGTTAAAAAATCACTTTGAATTTTTGAAATCTTGGCTTACAATAAAGTAAATGCAAACTAAGTTTGTTTACTCAGGGCTAAAACCTACTCCAGTCTTTTCTTTTTAGAATAAAAACTCCTATGGAGTATAAATTTCCCTTCCCTGTTTCAACAAAACAAGTTACAGTCCTTGTGGAATAGTTATGGACAATCCAGTGGTGCTAAGACCTATTCTTGAGAAAGGACATGCAAACTTGGATATAATTTATATACCTTAGTAGTAACTATACCAAAATTTGTGGGTTTTGATTGATCATTGCTCTATCCAAATGTTTACTGCCTTTCCCGTTACCAGTGGAGTTATAATAAAAGTTAAAAACTATATTAATTTTTTTGTTTGCAATGTCACTTCAGCACCCCCATGGCAGTGCATTTCCTGCAGTGCTGCCTGTTTCAGTGTCAGCCATACCACTCCCTTCTCAAGGAGGGAGAGGCAAACAGAGCTGGCAGGAGAGACAGGGGATGCTCCTTTTTTGCTCTGTCTTCCTCCAGTGCCATGTGCAATCAGATTTGTGGCATGTCACTTCAATCTGTCAGCATCCCCTTAGTGCTACTCAGTCACCCATAAGGAAATACCTTGTGTGTTTGGCAGAGGATGTTCTTTAACAACACCCAGTGGCTCAGTCAAGCAGGCTAAAAGGGGCAGCAGACAGCACCTTCACACCAGTGTATGCTAACTGAGCTCTCTGTCAATGTGTCTTGACCTCATAAGAAGACACAGCAAAAGGACCTGGGTGAAGAGCAGAGAAAGGCTACTCTTGCCTTGTCTGCTAAAAATGGCAGCTTCCTTTACAGTCAGAAGCAAACATCTTTTATACATGTGTGGGTGTTCACATGTGTTTTTTTATATATAGATATATAGAGATATATATACATAAACAAAACCACACACGCAATTTCCTTTTTGCAGTATGGGAATGTAACCACTAGATGACACCAAGAGATAGTTCCTATAGACCTGATTTTTCAGTTTTTATTCATATGTCTGTTCAAAAGGTGACATTCTTGCTGAGATTGTAATTAAGATTACAGAGGTACGCAAATTAAGTCATCTGGCAATTATTAATAGTTACCTTACTTTAATATTATCAATTACTGTCCTAGAGTGCAAAGAGCTTAGAATTTATGATCATTTGGACAGTGGATCTCAAACATTACCTCTCCTTCCCTGCTGTGCATATCTTTAATTGTCTGCTACAGAAGCATCGTTTCTATTTCCACAGCCAAGAGTCTGCTGGTGCTCCTGGAGCAAACTTTCCTGTTGCAGTGGTTTACAATTCATGTCTGAGAATCCACAGAAGGTGAAAGCTAATCAAGTCTTGCTGTCAGATTATGAATTTTTACCAGATGAGAATTAACTGTTTTGCCCTACTCTTCTACTTCTATTATTCTTTTGAAATAAACTAAAACTATGGGGTTTGATAACAAGAAGTAAGAAATGTTTTCCCTTTCTTGAAAGAATGTAAAAAATTATAATTTGATATGAATTTTTAGATTTAGGTTTTAGTCATGTAAATGAAAAACAAAGTTAAAATTTTCCTCTTAGGTTATTTTATTAGTAAACAATAACATTACCAGATAAACAGCAACAACAAAAATATATAAATATCCAAGGCCAACAGGTCTGCATGAATGTTACATTACACAAAATGGCTGAAATTTCTTAGTGGTGGACAGAAATTTATTTCCATGTCTCTAAATTCATACAAGCAACATAGTCATGTCACCCACAAATGCCAATTAGATATAGACCCTGCTTGAAAATAGAGAGAATTAGTTTGGCCATGAAAAAATATGCCAGTCTTAAGGAAACAATGCTCTTCAAGGATTTTTAGCCATTCCTACCTCCTACCCCCTTTTTCAGGTATTAACATAACTAAGCAATAACTTTTTTAGAGAAAGAAATAATTCATAAATATTCACTGGCTTACAGCAACAAAAAAACCCGAAGACTGTGGAGTAGAATATTTTTTCTTATACGAATGTGTTACAAATATACTTCTGAGTTTCATACACTTCAATATTATTGCTCTAATAATACTGCTGCAATTCCACACTGTGTCTATTGTGGCCATCATTATAGCGATAGTAAACAAAAGTATTTATGAGGAACTTACTGGTGAAGTCTACACAAGTAAGCAAAAATGGGAAAGACAACACAAAACTTCTATTGAACCCCATCCACAGTCACTGGGTTTTTTAAGCATTTTTAAGCATTTTTCTGATGAGGCAATAAATTTTAATGTCATGGATGAAACCTCTCAATCACAGCTTGCCTGAGTGGTTCAGTGATTGCTGTCATCCCTGCTCTGTGACACAGTGTGGGCTAGGGGGTACATGAGCATCCACCCTGTGCTGTGCCCCTGCTCCAGAGACAACTGCTCAAATTTCTGAGTGCTGGAGACAAGCCCAACCACCTGGTCCAGATCAGGAGCTACTGGGAGACCCACTCTCTGTAGATTCAGGGTCCTGCAGAAATCACAGTGTCAACCACATCATGAATGCAAGTGCTGGTGAGAAGTGAGAAGCTTGCCAAGGCTGACTCCTGGCAATGGAGAAATAATAAATCACTGAGTGTATGAAAAGGAGTCATTGTGTAAAGAAATTATAAAGGTTCTAAGGAGGGAGGGATCACATGCCTGCTATATAGGACAGAAGAAATTAAGCCTTATGACTTCAAATGAAGGAATTTGGGGATGTGAGTTCTGAGAACACACAAAACCCACCATTACCTTTGGTGATACAATTAAGACTTTCTTGTCCAATGACTTTATGGAAATGTGGCTTACACAATGTCTTAAGATTCCTCCAAATAAATTTGTGAATCCTCACAAATGCCTGTGAAATATAATTTCTATGTAATTGCTATGGTGATTAGTGCAGGGGCTCTGCAACTATTAGTTTGTAAGTACTTGAATAGAAAAAAAATGACACTTTCATTCCCTTTTTATAGATAAGACAGACTTTACCTGAACCTTGCTTTTTTGAGGGGGTTGTTTTTTTGCTGGAAATACTTCCTGTAAAAAAGACTTGGAGATCATGCTTTTCAGACAAATAGAATGCATATCATAATTTTTTGATGCTTTATTTTTATATCACATCTGAAAAACAGATCTCATTTTTATGTGGAACAATGACAATTGTCAGTGAAAGCACCATATACTCTGTTTGACTCTCTGTTAAAAATCCAACTTTTTTTTGGCCTCAGCAGTTTTACAGGCAGTTCAAATTGCCTCATAAAACTCTAATGGTTTTCCTCATACACAATATGTATTGTGTGATAGGCACAGAAAACACATCTTATCACAGTTCATTCTAGGTAAAATATGTATCCAACTGGATCACTGGTCCACCTTCAATAATTGTTAATTGTAAAATAGCTCTGAACAATATACTATCAAGTGATACACATTTTTAATTTAAGCCTTTTAAAAGTAGAGCAATGGCATATTAATGTGTATTAAAACTTTTATGTCTTCTATTATAGCACAGATGGGAAAGATAACATCTAAGAAAATATTTAGAAAATATTAACAAAATATATATCACAAAATTTTTTTTTGTAGAGGTCTTATTTGGGTAGGGAAATAAAGGTCTTTATTTTGGAGGAGCTTTACACATAAGCACCAGCATTAACAGACTTATTTATTGTGTTCAGGAGGAATGCATAGGACGTGACATTTTCTAACACTTTATCATTTATGTAGGGGAGATGCATAGATGAGAGTTGTCCCAGAATATCTGACTATTTTTCTTTCTGAATATGTTAAATAAGTACTGCTATCAATAATTAAAAGTGTGCAAAATCTGAAAGTTATTTCTCAGAAATCAAGATATCTGCTTACAAGACATCTGCTTAGAAGAAATGAAGTTTCTTGTAGTATTGTTTATCATATTTTTCAGATTGTCTTCATCTACTATCTATATTTTTCATTTTAAAGGACACTGATTTCCCAGTTTCAATATATTCACAGAACTGTGAGATTTAGGCATCTAAATGTTTTAAAATCTTGAGCATTAACTTGTATCAGTCCAGTTGTGACTATTAAATATAAAATCTAAAATATGAAATATCGGCACAAGATTTGGCTCATTGAAGTGAAAAGCAATTTTAGAAGTTTATATGGGAGTCACAACATGTAGGGTACGATTAATGAGTCTTAACAGAAATATTACAGGGATTTTAGTTTAGTTTTGTCTTTTAATTCTGTTAAATTGCCTTGATGTCCTGCAGAATCATTCAGTCACATCAGCTCCAGCCTGCATGGGGTTGGCTGTTCCCTTTCACTTTCCAAGAAAAAAATTACAAATATGAATGTACAGTTGCTCACACAAGATATGTATCTCCAAAATGGACACATTGTGGTTACCCTTAGTCTCAAATGTTTAATCAGATCTGACTTCCAAAAACCATGTGGCATATAATATTTGGCAAAATTCTATTAGATGTAGTTGTAGTACTAATGGTGGTAGACATTATAATTAATAATTATTATCATCATTATAACTGTTGATAATCAAAGAATACAAGCAATGAAAGATTCATGGGGACAAATAATATTTTTTTTATGAGCCAGCTAATACAGTTTGAAAAAATAAACCAGGACAGACAAGCCTTTGACAGACCTGAAATAGAAGCAACAAACTTCAAAGGTGACCTGGATTTATCTTGACCATATTTTGTATTAGCACCTACAGACAGGCATAGTGGAGATCCATTGTTCAAAGCACTGTACAAATAGAAAATAAGAGACAGTTCCTGCTCCACTGAGTTCACAAGCCAAACACTGAACTGGGGAAAAGCAGGAGGGCAAACAGGCATACAAAGGTTAAGCTTTAACCGCTTAGTAACAGAGCCAGAAAGGAACTTGAGTCTCCTGGTCTGCAATCTAGGCCCAAATTGCCCAGAACACATTTGAAAGGCAAATGGCAATTTGTACCTCCTCCCTCATAAGCCTTAACCATAGAAACTTGCATGATAGAAGGTCAAGACGGACCCAATGTGTGTCAGTGCCTGGGGCCTGGTTCTGCAAATCACTAGTCTGAGCTGCAAAATTACTACCCTGCAAACTCATGGAAATTCAGTAGTGGAAATCCACTGGTGGAAACACAGCGAGCCCCAGGGCGAAAAAAACAATTGATGGGATGAACCCCTTTATCTGGAGTTCCTTATTTTTACTCCTTTTATAAACAAATATCATAGTTCTGAAAGGGACACTTAGCCAGCATTTTTACTCCTTGATTATTAACAGCTAATTTAAGATTAGCAATTTGTGGGTACTTGGTATATCAGAAAGTAGGTTAAAAATGATCTAATTTCCTTTTCCCCCCATTTTTCTGATAGAAATATTTCTTTATTTTTTTTCCCCATTTACAGGTGCAGAATTAAAGAACATGTTCACTCACTATACTATTGGTGCACTTAAGTGAAGTGTTCCAAAGCATATAATTACCGTGTAGGTTTATGGCCCTGAAGTAGATTGGGATAGTGGTGCTGCATATCCATGATTTGAAGGACATACAGTGATGATTATAGAGGCAGTACTCTACATCCATTCCAGCCCTTTTGTGTTTAGCTGGTTGCCATGGCAAATAATTGGATAGAATTTAAGCCACTTTCTACCAAGTGGGAAATTCATAATTTTACCCTTCACATAATTTTGAACATACTTTTAAAGATTCTTAAAGTTTATGCAGGAATGGAATACAGACTTGGAAGAAAAAAATAGGTTTCTATGTGTGGAATGACAGTTGGTTTGGCGATTTCTTTATTTCCCTTTTTTAAAAATCCTGATGAATCAGTTTTCTTAACAACGTGATATTGTAAAATTTGAGCCTAGTGAAAATGAAAGAAGATTTGTACCCAGAGGGATAGGAAATATGGAAGTGAATGATCAAATACAGCTTATTTTAGCAATTGGTATCAAATAAAAACAGATGGGTAATTTTATGCACTCAATTTCTGAAATGTATTTAGCTCAAACCTTTTTTAAGCTTTGAAAATGTTGGTCATGTTGTGTTTATGGTTCAGGGTAAGCATCTTTCATATCCCTGTTTTTCAATTTGTATCTTTTTCTGAAGATGTAGCTAAAGTTCTGGAAAGATCTGCTGTGATTTCACATCAGTGCCTGACATATGCCACCGTGACTAAATTTGGGTTTTATTATCCTATAGACTGCGCTATCAGCTCTAAAGTCTCATCAAGCATTTCACAACACATAGCAATCGTGGTAAAAACAGAGCTCCTCTGCTCACAGTAATGTTTTACAGTGGGGTTTTCTTGAGATTCACAGAACACAAGCATATCTTCTCCCATTACATTAGTCCTGAGCCTGGACTTCTGAGATTTCTACCTTCTTGCCTTTAAAGCAAGTACTCTAAGTGAACAAGAAATTACAACTGTTGCTGTAACATGTACACCTATGGAGGGCCACGGCTACATTCCACCCATTTCCCTTACAAAGATAATTTGTACCTACTGTTTTAGAGAAACATCACTCCTAAAATAAGCAGCTTGGACATTAAAGAAGGAGGTGACTTTGATCCCTGTGCAGAGGGTTATATCTGCCTGCATTTTCTGAGACTAAGATAGGTGGAAAGAGTAACTCCAGAAACCTTCAGAAGGACATCAACTACATTTTCATTGGTTAGATAGGAAACCTAGGCCCCTTTCTACTTGTTTATATGTTTAAGCCTTAAACATAACCATTTCACTTAGAGAGACTAAGAGGTCTTGACTGTGACTATGCTTTTGATGTGGGGACCAGAGCATTATGCCTTATCTTCCTAATTTTTATCACCTTTCATAATAATCATTGTATGCCTTGTGATCACAAAAAATAGAGCACAACTTTCATGCTTCGATTTCTACATTCCAAACTTCCTAACAAACTACATTGTGGCTTCACTGGTCCTTTGACAGAAGTATCCAATTCAAGATTCAAAACTTAAATACTGACACTGAGTAAGCCTGGTTATTTTAGAAACTAAATTAACAGAAATATTGGAGATTTAAAGCTTGTTCTAATTAGCAGTGTTATATCTCTAATTTGCCTTTTTAAAATCTTGATTCAGTGTTGAAACTCAGTAAAGGGTTTTATTTAAATTTGAAAATATGGAACACATAAAACAGGATATGAAAAGGTCTATTTTCAAAATGTATTCACCAGTGCTTTTTCAGTTGTTTTTGTTTGGTAGTTTGTTTGTTTGTTTGTGGTTTTGTTTGTTTATGGGTTTTTTAAAATATTATTATGAAAATTTTATCCTTTATGGGAAGATTCATCATTCAATCACTGATTATTTTTTCTACTGTTTTACTTTCTACAAACTGGCATATTTTTTTCAGAGTTGAACTTAGTAGTAAATTAATTTTTTAAATTATGACCTGCCTAGAATCTGAAATAAGGAGAGCTTCTAGCTGACTTGTGAACAAACCAGCTTTGGGAATCTTCTTTGAGCCTCCTTTGTATAGAGATGGCAATCCACATTTTCTTCTGCCTAGCTCCAAGTACCCGGCATCAAATTTGTTGTACCTGCATGTCTTTGATAAGGACCCTTGACTGCCATAAAATTTGTTATGTGGACAAAACCAAAGAGAAAATCTGGAGTATCCATTGGCCTCTGAGTAAAATGTTTTTGTAAATGAGGTTTGAATTTTCATGTTGCTGACTCTCTGAAGATGTATTGCAGTTCAATGTAGCTTTTTTTGTTGAGCAGAACTTGGCCATTTCCCATAAACATGTGTTGTAGCATCTTTAAACACTAATTGAGATAACTTAAAATTCAATTTGTTAACAGCATTTTTATTTCTCAGAGACAGTGGTGACTAGAGGATATAACCTTAGATGAACAAGATCACTGATATTCTTTCTGAAGAAATGGGGATCTGGCAAAAAGAGTGGTTTCCTAATTAAAAAAAAATCTGAAAGTAAATGTCAAGAAGGAGAGGCATTCTTAAAATTTTCATAGAGATTGAAGAATAACATACTTCAGAGGGAAAGCATCTACAGGATGAGATGAAGAAAAGAAAATATAAATACTAGTTCATATACTAGTAACATAATATATATATATACTAGTAACATAATAAACCCCTGTGTGAATTATAAGAGCACACGGTTTGGGATGGATAAGGCAGCTAGGCTAGGAGGGCCTCATCATATTATGGATCTGTCTCTTCTCAGCAGGTTAGGAAAGGTCCTTTCATTTCTCACCTCTTGCATCATGTGCTGCCACAGATTCAGAGACAATGTTAAGGAAGGTCAGCTGTGTCCATGCCACATAAAACTAGTCTAAATGTTCCCAGTGTTTTCAGTACCATCATAGCAAGCAAATAATTGCATTTAGATTTCATATTAAGGGGAAAACCTGGGAGTCAAGAGTAGGAGGCTCATCTGGGCAAATATATGAAAGTACGTGGAAGAGAAACAGAAAAGAAAAAAGAAAAAGCTATTTGATGGGTGTTACCTCAACCCTACATAGTGGACAGCTTCTATATTGAACTAGAAGCTGAATGAACACTTCAAAAGGAATTGCCAAGGAAAGTCACTGAATTTCCCAGCAGCATAAAACTGGAAGTACAGAACTCATTGGTGAGTGTCCTCTGTCAAAGTTTAGGAAAAATGACAACATATGGTCATAGTAATGTCTTAAGCCACTGAAATGTTTAATTCTCTATGCCCAAGCAAACAATGGCTGTATTGATTGGGAAGAGCTCTCTTTTCCCCAAGAAGTTCAACAACAGGCAAATAACATCTCTTGCTCTGCATCTCTGTCTTCCTGTCTTAAGTCTGGACAGAACTCACCTACATCTTTTGCTTTTGGTTGTTGAGGAATTGAAGAATCAGTGTAATATTCCAACATGTGCACAGCCCATATCAATTGCCCCTCAGAACCCTCTGGCTTTGGTTCTGTTCCACAGGGCTGCTGCGTTGTAGATTGTGAGGCCCAGAAATATTGACCACTACATCTATTTTGTAAGTATTACAAAAGACACCGAGGTATATTTGGGTTTAAATTATTAACAACATATGAAAGCCCAGTATGAATGCCATTTACTCTCTTTCCATTAGAATTTCTTTAAATTGGAGGGTTTCTTTAATTTTTGCAGAGTAAATGAGTCCTCAAAAATCACAGGGAACTCTTACAAACTCTTTGTTACCTTCATAATAGATTATGTTTGTCACATGATAGAGGAGTCTTTAGGATCACTACTGTCTAATAGTAGTTTTTTCAGGGTAATAATTTTTAGAAAGTAGATTTCATAATCTTTTAAAAATAAAAACTTGTTTCACTGTAAAAAGATACTTTGTGCTGTAAAACAATATTTCATTAACCAATAAAATCCTATTGTTCAATTGAGCCATCATTTAATATGTAATTTATTTTATACATAACAATTTATGATTCTATTATAAGGGTTTTTTATTTGTATTACATTAAATTTTCTTATGACAATCAAAATATGTACAGGCTTCAACGCATGGTTCAAAATATCTGAGCTACCTGTTAGATCAAGCCTAAAAAGGAATGAATTCTCACTATTAAAACACAGAAAAAAACCCCTTTTCATCTCATAATATTTACAGCTTGAAGGAATACACCTCTGTTTCTGTTGACTTCCTCAATAAAGGTGAAACACAATACAAAGCAAAACCAACTCAGTCCATAGTGGAAGTAGTTTAGTAAACAATGCATAAGTCCCAGTGTAAAGCAACAAAGTTGCATCTACATGGTTGGCAAATGCACCACAGAACAAATAAGTGGATCACACCTGCATATATTGTGTATTTTTGCTTACCTATGTTAGATGGAGTCTGACAGATGGTGTAAAGACAAAGTGCTGGCCACTCATTCTGGAGATTTCACCCAGGTTTTACAGTTATAAAATTACTAATATGAAATTTTCTTTGGATAAAAATAATACATATGTTCAGAGTCAATAATTTTCCCTGAGTATAATTCAGACATCTAAAAGAGCCCTGTCTTATTCCTTTACAATATGTCATATTCAGGCCAGACAACCTGGGGTCTGAGGTGACTAATCCCCAGACTTTCACCTCATATATCAAGGCTCAGTGTAGACAAGTGGGGAAATTGCTGGATTGATGGGTCAAAGCTGATGATGTGAGGTCCAACAAGGCCAAGTGCCAGATCCTACACTTCAGTCACAAAAAACCCGTGCTGCTCCAAGACTTGGAGCTGGAAAGCTGCTCATGGAAAGGAACCTCAGATTGATTGTGACAGCAGCTGAACATGAGCCAGGGAGTGCCCAGGTGGCCAAGAAGGCCAATGGCATCCTGGCCTGGATCAGCAATAGTGTGGGCAGCAGGAGCAGGGCAGGGATTGTCCCCCTGTGCTGGGCACTGCTGAGGCCACACCTCGAGTGCTGTGTCCAGTTCTGGGCCCTCAGTGCAAGAAAGACACTGAGGGGCTGGAGTGAGTCCAGAGAAGGGCAGTGGAGCTGGGGAAGGGTTTGGAGCACAAGTGCTGAGGGAGCTGGGGGTGTGTAGCCTGGAGCAAAGGAGGCTCAGGGGTGACCTTATCACTCTCCACAACTGCCTGGAAGGAGGCTGTGGCCAGGTGGGGATTGGTTTCTTCTCCCTGGCAATCAGTGACAGGATGAGAGGACAAGGCCTCAAGCTACACCAGGGAGAGTTGAATCTGGACATAAGCAGGAATTTCATTATGGAAATTAGTGTTAAACATTTAAATGGACTGTCCTAGAAAGTGGTGGAGTCGCCGTCCCTGGAAGTGTCCAACAAATTGCCTGTAGTGCTAGTTGACAAGGTAGTGATGAGCCAATGGTTGGACTGGATGATCTTAAGGGTCTTTCCCAACATAAATGATTCTGCAATTCTGTTAATTGATGGACATGGCCTGGGCTCCATAGACAAAACCTGAGCAATCTAACTGAAGCTACTAGCTTTGCTGAAACACAGACTGAAAATGTTTGTGCAGCCTGAATATATAAATTAACCTGCATGTTGATCTGGAGAATGTTTTGCTTCAGAATTGCCATATTTCTATGGCTTCAGATATTTTTTTCCACAATTTTGTGTAGGTTGAAGACTCCCATATTTAAGACAGACATTTTCATTAGTTTCCAAGAGACACTTTCAGAGTCAGTCTCAGGAATATAATCTTTTAAGTCTCCTTCTGGGGTAGTGTAACTTGTTCATCATTCCTTATTTCAGCCTTTGGCTACAAACAAACTATCTATAGCAGATTTGTGCTCTGCTGCCTGCAATCGAAGGCTAGACAAAGGTTCCTTTCAAGGGATTACATAGGTGTTGAGTTAGTTATGCTTTTTTCCCTAGAATGAAATAACCAGAGAGAATTTATTTTAATTAGTTATTCATCTTTTGTAAGCACTAATACACCCTTTAAGTTATTCTGTAACATTCTAGAAGACAGGCACATAAAAAACCACTGATGAAACAGGTGTGTATTAAATAGCATTATCCCAGCAAGTATGACATATTCATAGTCTCAAAGATGCATGAAGGTTTCTTTGCCATGCCTCTTTTCTTATACAAAGACTGCGAATGGACTAGAAAGTAATTACCATGCATTTCCTCTGTCAAGAGGAAAATGTCACAAGTCTGTAGGAAGAGAGGGCATCTTTGCTGTTCCAGAGGAGAGCAACATCCCATCTACCCATACCTGTCACTGCACTAGAGGGGAGCCATGAGGGGCAATATAGGGCAAGGTCATGCTGTATTTGACTATCATCATCTTCATGGAAATTCAGACTGTTTCAGGCACTGGCGCCTGCAGAGGGGAAGAAAAGGGAATTCTTGGGTATGCATTCTTTGTAAGTTATCTGTTATATTGTGCTCAGGCATCAAGAAGTAGAGATGAGTCTCACTGTGGGCTCTTCTTTCTGTTTTCTTTCTTCTGAATGATAAAAAAATTATAAAAATATTTCAGAAATTCTAGCTGCCATTAGACATTCCTTCTTATACAGGCTTTGTTTAATTACATCATGTCCTCTTGCCAGGGAGCATTGTAGTGAGCATGTATCCAATTTTGAAGCAATCTTCAGGGTAAAACTCTCTGCCCTGCCTGTCTGGAAAACAGCACATAAACATTGGGTTCTTGTTTCTATCTCACTCAAATCTATATCCTCTGTGGTTTAACAGATTAGCAGGCCAAGAAGAAATGTCATAATCATCAGGCAGCAAACACATTTTCGCATTCATACAATATCAAGTTGAAGAGGACCTCAAGGATCATCTGGCCAAACTTTCCTGGTAAAAGCACTGTCTATGCAAGATGTCTCAGCACCCTGTTCAGCTGAATCTCCACTTCTCTGGAGAGACTGTTCTTATCATGAAAAATTTTCCTTGTGTCTAACCAGAATCTCCACAGGAGTGACTTGTACTCTTTAACTCTCGTCTTCTTTATGTGACTTCTTGGATAAAGGGAGCCTCCATCTCCTTTATAATCACTCTTCAAATATTGGATATAAATATATAATAAGGTCTCCTCTAAGCTTTCCTTTGTCAAGGCTAAACAAAGCCAATTCTTCCAGCCTTTCCTCACATGGCATATTTCCCAGGCAATGATGATCTTTGTGGTCCTTTTCTGGATGCATTCCCAGGCAATCCATATCTCTTTTGTATGGCAGGGGCTAAAACTGAACACAGAACTGAGGTTTGGCCTGACAAGAACTGAAAGTGAGATAGTGACTTCATTTCTGCTGGTGATGCCCTTGATGCAACCGAGCATCCTGCTGCCTTTCTTTGACAAAGAAGCAACTGTTCACTCATACAGAATTGACGTGTCAAGAACAATTGCTTTTTCAGTGCTGTTAGGGACTGAGTCACCTCTTCTGTTTAATAGCAGGCTGATTTTTTGTTTGGTTGTTTTTTTTTTGTTTGTTTGTTTTTGTTTTGTTTTGCTTGTTTCCATACTTGAAGAAAAAACCTTTCTTGCAGTTTTTGTCACATTTGTCCAATCTAAATTTGAGCTGAGGTTTTTCTTTTCAAACTGCATCTCTGTATGCCCTGGAAATGTCCCTGTACTTCTCCATGCGTGTCTGTTCTCCACCTCTGGTATCTTCTCTTTTGGTTTTGAGCATACTCAGAAACTCTCAATTAAGCCAAGATGATCTTTTGCTCTGCCTACTTCCTTTTTCTTTATCTTCCAGTTCTCCACATTGCTGTCAATATCTTGAATATCCTTGAAATGCCTGTTACCATATAGAGTGCTGTCACACTGTTCTTTTGGAGGGAGCAATCCCTTTAATCCAGAAGCATTGGTTCTTTCTGCAGTACCCCCTGTCTGTGGACATACTAAACAAAAAGTGTCCTTTTCAGGCCTGGTTCACTGGGTGGGGCTGTGGAAGGGCAGGCAGGGCAGGCAGCTACTTGCAGACACAGAAATCGAGAGGCTCCCCCCCCTTAATGTGTCAACTGACCTTCACTCAGATGGCAGCTCCTCCTCAACAATGAAGGTTGGGGCAGGCTCCTTGGTAGCTTGAAGAGCTGAACAGGTAGTCTGTACTCCTTCAAGCTGTGTACATTTGGCCTTTGGCCCTCCTCCTGTTCCTGTTGGGTGGGACTGCAGAAAGCACCTGTTGTTTCCCTGACTCTGTGGTCATTTGGCTCCCTCCTTATCAGGGCAAATTTGGGTATATTGTACATCATAGTCATGGAGCCCAGCACTGTTAGCACAGCCTCAGTATGAACTTCTGTCTTTCACATCCAAAAACCAACCAGACAATAAACCACCCTTTATAGACAGATCTTTTATATCAGATGTTGGAGGTGTGATGCAATAGTGAGGCAAGTTCAGTAGAGAAAAAGGAGAATTCATATTCTTCCTCAAGTAGAAACTCACTGGAGACCATTAGGGCTATCTTCTTCATTAGAAGCTGATAATTATCTTATCTACATTATCTTGTCTTAAGCTGCTTTTCTTAAATGTATCATTTGGAATGAAGTTTGTAGACCCAGCACTGATGGCAGGGACATAATTTCAAAAGCTTTTTTCCTCAAGCGCTCAAGTATTGAGAGACTTTATGCAGGCTGAGAATAGAAAAATGGTATCAATAAAAATTTGAGGATAATAACAGAATAGCTTCATTAGGTTCTGGACTGAGTTCCTTCTCACCTGGCAGAGAAAATAAATTGCCTGTATGTATTAAAAGTTGATGACTTTTTAATACATGTATTCTGGCAAAGCTAGCTAGTTCAATCCCTTTTGTCAATACAGCCAACCCACTAAGGTCTGGGTTTCATCAGACTTCTAGAGTGGAATTACTGTTGTGAGTCTTTCTTCTGCTGGAAATGATGTCAATTTAATTTAAAATTGTAAGAGCTTTCATTTCATATTGTTTCATTAATACTATGAATGAACACTGAAGAGAAACACAGAATTATACTGTATGGCCTAAATATCCTTTCTGTTAGACACTGCTGTGCTACAGCTGTTGATCAATACATATCTAATTGGCTAGGAAGTACCTAAAATATTTTAAGTTAGTTCTTGCAAGTATGAATAACTCTAAAAGATTATAAAACATGCTATGGAATGCAATATGCATAATATGGGTCTATCTTATTTCCTATTCAGAGAATCTTAAAGATTCTCAACTTGTTTTTTCAATCTTGCTTGAAAAGATTTAATTTTCTTTAATGTCATTTCCTTTAGCAATCCATTCATCTAGGTAACAATTTAAATTGACACTATTTAAAATGTCTCAGGATTTTTTTTTTAATATATTACTCCAATGCATTTACCTGCCTTTGTGTTTCTCTCCATGTGAAAAGAGTACATGTCCCTCAGTTTTTTTTTCTGTTGGCCTCACTGCAATAAATATGAAAATTGGGATTTATGTTAATTAGCATGCATAAATCATTAAATAAACATAAAAGACCTGGTGAGAGGTTATAATATCATTTGTACAAACCTCAAGTACAGTTGGAGTATAAGGCTGGCAGTGTACACCCTGGAGTGTAATATTGCTTTTATAAGAATCACACTTCTCTCTGTGACTTTGGTAATGGACTCCAACCTGTGCAGATGTGGTTGTGTAATTACACATCTGATTCCTCATTAACTGATCGGGATTGTCTGTGCCCAGCAAGTCGTGCAATGTTGGACAATTTATCCTATCAGGAATAGCACTCCTTTGGCAACAAACAAGATCTTCAAAAGAGTTATAGATAATTATCGAAATTACTCTAAAATACACAAACAACCAAGAGAAGAGAAACAAGAAAAATAAACTCTAACCTTAAAATGTTGGGTTTGTACCTTCTTTCTTGTGTATTTCATTGTCTTGGTAGTAAGAGATTCTCTCACTGAAATCATCACAGTGTTGAGGCTCAGCTGACAAATTAGCGACAGTCTCTCTGAATCTTGTAAAATAAGGACAGAAAAGCTGTGATTCAAATGAATTATAAAGACATTAATTTTTTTTGTTTTGCATCATACTCTGCCTATGTTTGTATTTCTCTTCCAAACACAAGCTGTAGTAATATTTTCTTGTCATTTGTATTCCTGAACCAGAATATTTTATGTTCTAACTGGTGATGGAAAATAATAATAAAATGTGTGGTTAAAGCAGGTGCTGTTTGTAGTGTTTATATAAACACATTAGCACTCTTTTGACACAGCATGACCTGAACAAGTAGTTCATCCTACTAGTAACAGGGAAACAATAGCTGAGCGTGCCAGAGCCGAGTTCATTCAGATACTGCAAAATTAACACCAGATTATGAATACGCTTGCCACTGGTAATTAATCGTGAAAATTGCTGGAGGAGTTCCCCTACTGTGAGGGATATTGGCAGAAGTATTTACTGCTAATAGGCCTTGCTTAAGCTTTTTTTTTTTTTTCCACCCCCTTAGAGATAAAACTTACAATAGACTGCACAAAAACTGGTAGATTATTGCATATTCCTTTGGCCTTTTTTCTTGTTAGCATTTCTGAATATCACCAGTGTTTTTCTTTCTGTTATTAGAAACATGCATTGTGTGTTTACATTCAGACCATTAAAATGTCCTTCACAAGGAGGATAATTTCACATTCTGGATCCTGTTTTTCTATATTCCACAGTGATCTAACATTACTGCATATTTTGTAGCAGTAATTTAGGAACATCATAGGAAGAATTTTTGTATTTCAAATAATGTACAAGCTTTTATAACCTTAGACAGTGGTTACATGATCTACAAAATCTTTGATGTGCCTATCATTTTAAGCAATTTTCCCTATATATGCCTTTTATTATCTGCTTTTAAAGTGTAAAAAATGACAAGATGTTTTCAATCTATGGTGTTTTTAAATGCAGTAAAGGTAAATGAACATGACTATATTAATTAAAAATAAAAATTAAATAAATTAACTTTTGGGAGGTTACACACACTCCTCTACATTTTTCTGAAATAGTTTATACAATGTAATCATATTACATATTTCCTCATTTAGAAAAGAATGAAAAAAATATATTCATCATGACTGGTTTTTAACAGGTGTGTTTTTGGATAGAAACAAAAGCCAGTTTCTTTGTGAAATTATTGAGGGATGTTTCTATTGAGATTAATGAAAGTGGGGTTGAGGCCCAAATCTGTTAAAATTTTATTATTGTACAATATGGAAGTTATGGAGGCATTTATTGCTGGTTTTATGATGAACAGTAACAATTCTTGGCCCATATATGCCGATATTTGATTACATCCCGTATAACACATTCTTTAGGCAATTTAGTTGATAATTACAATAATTTGATTTTTATAAGACATTTTAGATTGATCTTTTTCCAAAAATGTTTAACTATTTCTTTTGAGAACTTTTTAAATGCTTTTCCATTGATTTTAATGAAAATGAAACTTTAGGCCTTCAATATTCAGCAGACAAGCACTAGATCTAGTATTTATTACAGATTGGAGTTTTTTTCATTTCAAAACTATTCAGAATCTGGACTTTGTTCCTTAATTAGTCTTTTTCCTTATAAAACACATACTCTTCATCCTTTCTTTTCTGAGTCCTGTCAGTCAAAACAAAATCATAGCCTTATATTTTTCTGTAGGTTTCATGTATATTTTATGGCCTAAGCGCAGATTATGGAGAAAATATAGAAAATAGACAGACCACCTTAGAATTCAACCACTCATACGGACTTTTTAAATTGGATTTTTAGTTTTCTTTGTGACTTTGATAGTTTCAATTAAATAGAAGTCCTCTCATTAACATATTTTTTTCTATTTTGCTCATCTAAACAGAGACTTACGCATGGCTGGCTCATTTCAATGGGAAAAATCACAGAGTCAAAAGTAGGCCACATTGCTCTAAAGTGCATTATTTTGAAGATGCCTAGCAAATATTTGTTCATGATAACACTGTATAACTTTCCCTCTGTCTTTCCCTCAAATTCTCTAAGGCATTTTTTTTCTGTAGCTGATCCCTCAGGCAGCAAGGAACAACATCTAACAATTAGTAGCTGTCACATTTTTCCAACAGGGAACAATAAAGTATTTAAGAGGGTAAACTGTCTCAGGTTTATTTTCAGAGTAACAATTCTGGTCATTTATGCTTCTAGCATGAAAGTTTTATATAATTGAAAATTTTTATATTAGATTAGTTGTAGTACCAAACCATGTTGTGTTTCATTAATGTAAAAACCACTAACCTTCATTCAACAAATTACTTCTAATTTGAATTAGATTGCAGTTGTAGTGTTAGGTATATGAAGGTTGGATTCAAAGAAAAAGATCTTCAAATAAGAGCTCTTTTCCTAGGTATCACAACAGCTGTCTAGTATTAGCAGTTTTTTTCCTCTTAGAAAAGAAATGTTCAAGGCTTTACACACTGCTTTCACAAAGACAGTCATATTATTCATGGTGTCCTTTGTATCTTTCCAATTTAATTATCCATTAATGTAGCACTTTTGTTTTAATGATTGTTTACAAAATGCATTCCATATTATTCCAATAATAACGAATTTTTAAAAAAATAGTCCTTGGGTTGCAAAGGACATCTGAGGTCAGGTGCCCTAATTCACAATGAATAATAATTAATCTATGTCACTTTTTGTTCTACATAGCATGAAAAAATGTCTGACTGCTGGTAATATAAAAACATGTTTGCTGAGATAATAGATGTTATTAATCATTTATAATCTTATGGATCTTACCAGCTTCGTTTCTCAAACATCTTTATAAACTGACATTACCAATAATTTTCTTTTGCTTTCTTAGCCCTAGAAAGATTTCTATTTGTATGACAAGGAAGCTCTGTTTTTGATTGCATAAATAATGTTGCTGTATTTCAATTAAATGATAATTTTGATTTTTTGAATCAAACTTTTAAATTTCAACAACAAAATTTACTGATATACTGTGGAGATTGAAAACAATTAAAAAATAGATGTCTCCAGATACATGTTGTAGGAATCAAAAATATGTTTTATTCCTATAATCAGAAAATCCTTGATTTATAAAGAAAAAAAGATAAATAGTCAAGTTTATTTTCACAGGGCTGTGGCCAAATTCTCTGTAAGCAGATCCATGTCCACAATGGCAGTATAACACAAGAAACGGAAATAAAATTAATAACCTTTGTGTAACAGAATTGTGAACATCCAAACCCAAAACATTTACATACACTTATGAACAAGACTGTAGAGGGCTTTCTCTTCATCAAAAGGAATAATTTCTCTTTTCTGAAGCTCTCCTTTGAAGAGAGAAAACAAAGGGCAATTTAGTTTCTTATTCTGTGTGCACTGCTTTGGACCCTGGAGACCTTGAGAGCGATCTGCATCTCTCAACTGAACACTTTTCAACTTCCTGTGAGACGAATGGTCCTGCACAAGTAAAATGTTGGTGTATGCACATAAGAGTAAACTATCTGAGCCAATCCTGCTGGGCTGGGTTCTCAGGGCCCTTCAAGCAGCACTCAGCGCTCGCTGCTTTGCAAACGGCACAAGGACTTTAGATTTTAACAGACAGTTTGGAACTTCCTGACAGTCATATCATACTTACTCCTAGCACTACTTACACACAGTGCTGCCTATTATGACCTAATCTTCTTAAAATCCAAACCGGACTAAACATTTCCAGCACGCCAGGCAACAAATAAGTGAAAGTGGCTGAAATGGGTTGATTTATCATCTAAGTGCTTTCTTTACATGACTCTGGTGGAACTATTATGAACCATCTTGACAAAAAGCCATTTTTAAAAAGTGTGCCTTTCATGTATACAACAGACCGTGTAATTACAGCATATGGGGTAAATAGTATATTTTTTAAAAAATTAGTATGCATACCAAAACACATGTTTACCTTAAAGACTGTAGTAGCTTTGAGGCAGTTATTGTAGTCCATCAGGTAAATAGCACACATTTCCTAAATGCTACACAAATGTATGCTATTATGCAGTATGTGTGTCATTATATAATAGACTGCAGTGGTTTTGGAAAACAAACTCTTCTCTTGTGTTAATACTTGTAAAAATTCATGACATCATATTTTTACTTGCCTGTGTAAGAATAAAATAATAAAAAGTAAAACAAAGCAATGTACAAAGGGACCCCTGAAAAAATAATCAAATCTCCCACATTTCCGACTCCATGAAAAATCAGTAGGGGTTTAATTTTTATCTTTCACTATTTCAGAGCCTTTCAGGTGGAACAGAAGAATCTACTTGATGTAGTAAGAAAGGGAGCAAAAGCTTTAATTTTGTGTGTTACTAATGCCTTATTTCTTTTTGTTAGAGCAAAAGAATAGAATTTGCTTAGCCTTGACATCAAGATTTCTTCAAGTATTCTCTGCTATGATATTCTGTCTTCTTACACTTGTATGGAATGTGCTGGAAGTATCAGAGTTATTGTTTTAGCTATGGGCCGTTCAGAGCTGAAATAGCACTTAGGCAGAAAATACTAAGACAAACCTCAAAAGGTCACAAAAAAAAAAAAAGAGGAAAAAAAGAAAAAAAACAATTAAAGGATTGAAAGCAAGCAACTTATGAAGATAGATAAGAAAATAATGACCCAAAATTTAAAAATGTGTTCAAGTGTATGAGGGTATTCATTAGGTCATGATGGTCCAAAAGGATGAGGTTCAAAGATCCTTTCCCCCTTTTTTGCCAGCCTTCCAAATAAATCAAGAAGTCCCAGAATCTGTGCTTACAAATCCTAGGGGAAAAAATGGTATAAATTCATGGATCTACATTAGTGAGAGGAAAAAGGGAGACAAGAACAAGGCTGAAAATGTAAAGCAAAGTCATCCAATCTTAGCATTTCTGTACAAAAACTGGAATTTGAGACACACTCTACACTTCTTTGTGGATTACCCATTCCTCCTCTTCCCTGCTGAGAAGACATCGATTGCCTTCTATAATCCCTGTCACCTGCCAAGCAGCCAGTTTAACCCTCTCCCCTCCATGCAAATTCGAGAGTCAGAGAACCCCTGCATCATCACCTTCTTGTGCTCAGTTAAAAAGATTGTAGCTGTAATCCTGGCAGGTTACCCCAGCTCAGATATGAGAATGAGATCATTTAGGTTGTGGGTTTGGCTTTACCTTTCCCCTTTGGAATAACTCTCCTAAAATCTTCTTGAATCTCCTTTAGTTCATCCAAGCACCTGGGTGAGCAAAGACATACAAATACAATTAAGTACTGATCCAGGTGGACAGGAGGTGAATTTATACAGTTTAGATTGTGCTGTCACCTGAATAAGTAATACAAACTACTCTAGTAGAAAGAGTACAGTTAAAAAGTCAAAAAAGTCATTAGTTCCCGGGCTGTCCATGTTAAGGAAAGTGCTGTAGTCATGCTGAAGTGATACCAGACAAATTCTTGTTTGCATATGCTTTTTTTTTTTTTTNCCATGATTGTAGAAGTATGGAAACAAAATGTGATTGCAGAAGCTGTGAGTGGGCTGTGTGTAGACTTGACCCACAGGGATTTTTAGAGCTGATAGAGAAAAAGATGAAATAATCCATCCAACCTTATTAATTCTTTTAAGTCATTAGTGTGACTAATTTGTGATCGTTGGTGACAATCTCAGCAGGAGCTCCAAGAGTGCCCAGAACACAAATTTTCTTTTATCCAAAAGATTAAACCCTTTGGATGGATTCAGAATTTAATTTGCTGGATAACCTGATTTCTACTTTCTAACCTGGAGAAAAATGATACTTGCTCAATGGAAGACATCTTTATCTTTCCATTCTGAGATGAAGTCAGTCAGTCATGAGCCAATACATACAGCATATTGCTAAAGAGTGATATACATATAAGTATTTGCATTTAATTGACAAGAAATCCAAGAAAATGTAAACATTTTATATAGGCAATCAGTTAAAAAATTAATTACTTAATTTGTATTGTTCAAAAGTTTTACAATTTTTATGGTTTTACAATTTTCACTTTCATGACAGCACAAAACTGCCCCAAATTACCAGGGTGAGCCATATTAAGGTAGTTAATCAGTGGTAGGAATCTTAGGATAATTTTCACAATTTTTATAACTTGCACAAATTTCAGAAATAAAAAATTATAGTTGACCAGGAAAACTATTTTGCTGCATTCTTTAGAAAATCCTTTCAGTATATATTGCTGAGTTATGAATACTGCTGCCTTCTACCAATGGTTTCACAGTAGGGATTATTGTTAGACCCAAAGTTTTACTTGCATCAAAGTGAATTTAAATTCAATCATCAAATTTGTTAGCAAATCTTTTTATGCTGGGGATAAAAATTCTGTGTTTCCCTTTCGTGTGTCTGTAATGCTGGAATTTTGAGAGTGGTCACCAAAAGTGAAGTGGAGAAGCCCAGGGAAACTGATTCCCTACAATTTTCAGTGGTGAGCAAAGAATTTAACTTATGAACTGAAAAGCTTTTTTTGCTTTTCTGGCATAGTAGGTCTGGAAAGAAAAGCAGATTTTTTTACATTTACAAATATAAAATTATTTTTGTATACTTTCACATTTATTCTTATTTAGAGCAGCATTTCTTTTTTCAACGTGCAAAAAATGATTGCCCAATAAAAACATGACCTAACTGCAGACAGCAATTCCCCTGCTTGCAGGCATCCTTTGGTATTTTAGTCCCAGTGATCAAGGAAAAGCAGTTTGTTATGAGTGCTGAATTGCTTTTTTCTTTTCACATGCAGTAGCACTTAAGTGTCATGTTAAGCCTGAGGCAGGAAGGACTTTAAATGACCTGTTCTGACTGGAGTTGTGTTTACTGTACTTTTTTCAAAATGCAGTGCAGGATCCCTTTCCTTATCAGTACCTAAAGTCTAACAGCTTGCAGACTCAAATTTCCCCTTCCAGGCAATGTTGGATTTGTCTGTTGTTTTTCACAGCAAAGGGTTTCATGAATTCTGCAGTCTGGATATCTGCCTTGTATTACCCAGTGCCACCCTCTAGGCTAGAAATCAACATTTTCCAGCTCCCAGAAATTGCCCAAAAGGCTGCTAGAAGCACTGCACATTGAGATGTGTGGGTACACATCCTTCTAACAGTTCACGTCGGGAATTCTGGCAGGGAAGTTGTAGAAGCACTCTTTGTTGGACTTAACCAGTGAACAATTAAGCAGTGTCTGTAGGGAGTGATTGCCCTTGGCGTTCCTGACTGCAGGTGTGGCATGAAGGCTCTGCTCACTCAGACCTTCATGGAATCCATATGGCAGAAGAGCCTTATAAACATAATGAATGTGGGAATATCTCTCTGGAGAGAGACTCTTGACATCACTGCTCCCCCCAGTCACAGATCTCTGGATTTCCTCCATCCAGACTGCACCTAGTGTTTTTCCTAGCCTGCCTTACAACAATAAAAAATAGATAATGTTGCCCCATTCCCTACTCCACAAAAATATGACTCCCAGAAGTTAATTTTTCCTTGAGGAAACTGTCCCCTGCTCCTTTTGCTATGTCCTAGAAACACCTTGTAGGTTTGTGTTTGTATTGTCCCTTCACTGCCTGTAGGTGATTCCTGTCAAGAAAAGCTTTATTTTGCCTCATTTTGTGTTACCTTCAGTGCTAGATACACCAGGGTGTTATTGCCATCCTAACACTATAAAATGCAAGAATTAGAAGTTGTTGCATCTTGGTTTTTGGTGGGGTTTTTGTTTGGTTTGGCTTTTGGTTTTGTTGTTTTGTTTTGTTGTTTTGTTTTGTAGGTTTTTTGGTTTTGTTTTTGTTTTTGTGGGGTTTTTTGTTTGTTGGTTTGATTCTTTTGGTTTTGTTTTTTTTTTTTCTACTAAATGGATTTTCTTGGACTGGCACACATATAATATGTGCATGTAGTTTGGTTTCTTGTTCAGCATCAGCACAATCAGAACAATTCAGTATCAGCCTCAGTGGTAGCACTCCTGCATGACAAAAGGAAGGACAACAGCTCTGTGATATCTTTTTTCAGCAGTGGGCTGGTGGTGCCATGTTAACTCTGGAATATCTGAATTCCCAACTTAGTAGCTTCAGAGGAGCTCAAAATCAGCCATTCCTCAAGTTGATCATCTCCTTGTGGTTTTGATTCTGTTTTTTACCTATACGTTATTCATTCTTGAGGAAAGACATGAGGGCTGAATTGCAAAGAGTGGGTGAACAAAAGAGGTAGAATATAACAGAAGTTGTCACTGGAGAAGAGCAGCCCAGCAGAATGAAAATGTTTCTGAGGAGTTTTGCTGATCAGAGCTAGTGTAAAACAAATGCATGTACAGACTGCTATCCATGATCTTGCAGTATGATAAGATCCAAATATATGGGAGGGAAAGTAAGAATCAGCCTGTACCTTCAAGACTGGAAAAAAATAAGGCATGCCATAAGTGGGATTTTCTAAGATTAAAATTCGTCTTTTCTGGAATGTGGCTCTGGATGAATCAAATGTGAATATCTGTACTGATAGAATAATGCAGAATATATTCTTGTCTGAACTTCTATCATTAAGCAGAGGGCACCTATAATGAAAACAGGGGTTAGCTAAATTAATTCCGCTTTTTTTTTAAAATTTCAATCTTACTAAAATAATTTAAAAAAATATATAGTTAGAAAATAATGAAGTAAGCACTAAACATGTGAGGCTGGATGAATCACACTACATATGACACTAGAATTGCTGCTCAGTTTCGATGCTGGTCACTGAATACTTGTTCTATTTTTGAAGAAGAAATGAGATTTCCAGATTATTTTAGGACTCACATAGTGTGGCTTTAAAACCAAAACCAAAATCCCCTAAAGGGGAAGGGAAGGGAAGGGAAGGGAAGGGAAGGGAAGGGAAAAGCAAATCCCCCAAAACACTAACCTATTGTTAGTTTCAGTTCACCTCAACACAATTTGTTACAATAATATTTTTCCATAGCTGCCAAAGTTACGTTACTGTAAAGTTAAAGGAATGTGATGATGAATCAGATTAATTTTCTTTTATACATATATTTATTTCAAATCCCAGTATCTAAGTCATATGATTCTCAGTTTCTTTTCTGCACTAGCAATTAGTTTAAGAAGTGTGAAAGGAATTGCAGAATATAAATGAAGTTTCCAGTCTGAGATTTCACAATCCTTTTTGTAGGAGATGGTTTATGGGAGCTTTTGATCTCCACTATGAATGTCAATGTTTACTTCTCAGACTTAGAGTTTTTCCTCTTCCATATGGTTCCAATTCATTGCAGAGCACGCTTTGTTTGCAGAAGACATCTACTCAAACCTTGCTTTTACAAAGTGAAATAATTCTATATTGTCTTCTTGGTCTTTTATCAACAGCACAATTATAACCTCTCTGTAAGACTTTTAGTAGCAGAGAAATCCAATGTGCTTGCTTCTACATATTGAGTATCCATATTCCCTTTATTACTCCTCATCTGAAATGTGTTTTCCTTCAAGTTCAAAATATTATCTCAATTCATTCAGTCCGTTTATATTAATATACTTATTTCATCTTTAGCTGAGCCAGACTACACAGTCACAATCAGGAAATTGTTATTTTTTATTGATGAGTTATTGATGAGGAGATGAGAAGAAAAAAGGAGAAAATATAAGAACTGCAGTATAATTTCTTTCATAGAACCAATTTATTTAATCTTCTTCAGTTAAAAATTATATAGTTCTTGTAGGTTAAGGACAAAATCCAGTGACAGATCAGGATACATTTAATGTCTTAAAACTGAATTGCATGGTCTCACTGCTAGCTGAACCCTCTATAAGCTCATAATTTTTCCAGCACAAACTAGGGTAAAAAGGGAACTGTGAATCTTCAACTTAAAATTATTCTAGTGAAATCTGTTAATTAAAAAAGTAAATGAGTATCCTCATATGTT
Organism: Alaudala cheleensis; assembly: GCA_013398995.1. Classification (NCBI taxonomy): domain Eukaryota; kingdom Metazoa; phylum Chordata; class Aves; order Passeriformes; family Alaudidae; genus Alaudala; species Alaudala cheleensis. The sequence goes on from VWYE01011279.1 coordinate 138,441, forward strand.
CTAATAGCATGTATCAGAAATTAAGGACAACAGAGCCCCAGATACAAAAGTCTCTTCCACTTGTGAATCCCTAAATGAGATTGCATTCTAATATTTTCAAATGCCTTTTTATTCACAAGGAACCAAAATCCTAATTTCTCCCAGAATTTAAATGCTTAAGACTGAAATTTAATTTTTTCTGTGTAATATCTTCTCATCAACGAAAGCACTGCACCTGAATGTCCAGTACCAAAGTGTAATAAAAAGAGAAAAACATCACTCTTTTCTTTCCTTGAACAGTCTCCCCACAGCCCACAGTTTTGTTAAGCAGAAACCAGTTCTGCAGATGCAGAAGCTTAGTTCAGTACAGCATCACACTTTGAAGTTTTCCACTTCAAATAATAAAGAAAGCTACTATTTCCCTTAAAATATTACAGTGAAGTGCATTCACTGAATGAAAAGATAGACACATATTTGTTAACTATTTTCTAAAAATGAGAGAATTTCAAAATCTCAGAGGCTCAGGGTATACCGAAATTTAAGTGTGGACTTCCCTACATGGAAAGAAGGAAATCTGAAGGCCTGATTAGCTGTCATCGACCTATTTTTAGTACAATTTAAGTACAAACATAATTCTTCAAATGGATTTATGAATGATTTTACATTCATTTTTTGGGACTTGACTAGCATGATTTATTCCAGTTGTGATTCTTTTATCTGCAATGTCATTGCATTCTATTCTTTGTCTCTAGCAGAAAATAAATATCTTGCAATAGAAAGCAAAATACACAATCAAAACAAACACATTGGATTGTCCTCCTTCCAGCTTTTTCAGGATGTACCAATCTTACTTTTAGTGCTACTTTGGATTTGAACCAGTTGCTAATGGACTGCTATTACTTGCAGAACTGACCATAGACACAATTTTACACACATGAGTATTATATAATAATATATTTTAAGAGTATGAGCACCTATCTCAAGTACTCTGAGCCTTTATAAACTTTTTGCAGAAAGATGATTTTTCAAGTAAGCTGAGAAAACTTCCAGTAAATCTAAACTTCAAACAAATGTTAAATGTGTTCTTTTAAAAAATAAATGAATAAAAAAAGGTATAAAAGTGTTCTCAGTGGCTCATATCAGGTAGAAGTAAATAGTAAAATAGTACCTAATATGGTTTCCAAACCAAATTAGTGACCATTTAATATGGAAAGACTTTTTAAATATCACACTTTGAATGATTAAAAACAGAATGTGAAGAAGATAGTATTTATTGGGGACATTTTCATTCCTAGACAGGTTATCTCTGGTCATGAAGCAGTGCTGGAAAGTGAAGTTCTTTGTTTCATGAATAGTAGTCTGTTTCAAAGCAAAACTAGTGCCTTTTCTGTCCTACTATTGACCTCGACTTTGACCTGGCTGGACCACCCTTACTAGAATGGGAGGTAATAAAGTCCCCAGGCTGGCTCAGCCCTAGGTCTCAGTTAAACGGAGACTATCAATCATGTGAAATTAAGTGTAGTGGTTTTGTGATGTGGACATTTACTAGGAACTAAACTGAGATCACCAAAGACTATTCATTTACATTTCCAAGGAATACTTAAATGAAAACTAAGACCTAAAGTAAGATTTTTGAATTTCTTAACAGTTTTTAGATGATTAAGCAATCAATTTTAAGAAATTATTGAAATTACATTATTATGAAATTTAGTGTTTTAAAGTTAAATAAAGTGCTTTACATTAAAACAAGTTTTATTATACTGTGTGTAATAAAGAAATATAACAATAACAAGACAAATTCAGTAATGAATTATTTATATTTTTTACATTTTAATTGACATATAAATGAAAAAATTCTAAGCATTAATCAAAATTAATCAGTTTAAAATCAAATCTGGAAACTTTTAATGCTCTAAAATTTCAAGAATAATACAGCAAAATACAGTGGACTATTCACATGTCATCTAACATTATCCCATTCAGCTTTAAATTTTTGCTCATCAAAAACTCTCAGAGAATTGACAAGATTTCTAGAAGTCAAGGAGCTGATGAATAATTGTTTGTATTATTAATGTTGCTCTTAAGAGTCTTTCAATACTACCTAAATTGTGAGAATTTGTCCATCTCAAAGAGTTTATTTTTCCACATAGGAAATAAAACTTACAAAGTGTGGGGCTGGCGGGAGGAAATAAAGAAAGCAAAAAGTGGCTTCTGTACGGAGCCAGCATCAAAAGGCAGCGTGATGCAGCACCCTGACTGTGAGATGGCATTGCCCCCCTTTAAAAAGGTGCTTATGAAATATTTGATAATTGTGAGACAGCGCAGGTTAGCCTGTGTATAAAGGAGGCATGGCTGGACACTCCCTGCATTTCGTACATTGGCAGGTGAGTGCTGGACTGAGAGAGAGTTTCCCTTTTTTAAGGGAAGTCCTGCTTATATGAAATATTTGCTTTTGCTGAAAGAGAACTTTTCACAGGTTTGATCTTCTGGACAGAGAGAGGAGAAATGCCATTTCTTCCACCCTGTCTCAGGATCTAGCCATAGTCTGTTTTCCTATATCCATTAGTCAGAGTAACTGTTCCTGGAGCTTATCTTTGCAGTCAGAAAGTCTATAAACAGATTTAAATAAACGCCCAGTTTCTGAAAGAAACTTTTGCACTCCCCAGAAAATAGCCTCAGTATCCACCATGGGGTCATGACCCCCAGTTTGGGAATCAGCAATGCCAAAGATATCCTGTGTCAGTCTCATGTGGCTCAGCACTGCTGAAGGCTTCTGTCTTATAATTCTCACACCTCCAGAAGAGAGATGGTTGAGTCCCCTAATGTTGATTGTCATGTCTCATTTCACTGCTGGGTTTCCTAAATTTTATTTGCAGAGGTTTTTCACTGTTGAAGTGCAGATTTTTCTTCATGTAGAAATTCTTCTCAAGGGTGCCATCTGGGAGACGTATTTTTCATCATGCATAGTAGAAAGTGTTTTATTAATGGTGGAGATCAGCTCATTCTTGCTGTATTAAAAACAATTGACTTGATCCCTTGCTGTTCTATGTGATCCTACAAAAACTCGTTTTATTCAAGCTTTGATTCATCTTCAAGTTTAATTAAAAAATAAAACAATCAATCAAAACTTCTCCAATACCTAAAATTTCCCATTTAACAGTTTCTGGTATCCAAGCAAAAAGAATAAAATTGCAAAATAGTTCATTTCTTTTGAAGAAAGCAATATGAGGGAGGTTGCTATTGAATTTAACAAAGGAGTGTGTAATTTGGCAGCTGAAAGGTTGATGCCATCAGGAGCTCTTCAAACTTATTTGCTAAGAAATCAAGATGATTGATACCCGTTTGCCAGGCTACTTTTCTGACAGAGTGACTTCACAACTTGATTTTAGGACTTGGTCAGCTTTGTTGGTCCAGATCCTTTATTCTGCATTTTATAATGCTTTGCTGACACCAGAAAAATAATTTTAGAAATTCCTAGCTTTTTTAAAAAAATATTAATCCCTGATAACTCCATTGGTTGTCAATAGTCTAGGATAATTATCGGACTGGTTTTCTTTAGCATTTGGCATTATGGTTAGTGCTGCTGTGGCCAAACTGATATTGAGTCAGTTAAGTGGTGCTATCAATGGTGAGCACTGAACTTTACTAATTTAATTTCCTTTTAATATTTTTCTGTATGTAATTTCACTCCCTGTTGAAAAACAATTAAAGAGCTTAAAAGATGGATTATACAGCCTTATGCTTCCAGCTGTGTGCTTCATAGGCTTGGAACCTCTCATCCACAGAACCAGTTCTGGGCTTAGTTTGACTGGATAACTCTGTCTTCGTGAGACCAGGTTACAGGACTGTGAAATATTTGTCTCATTGGTAAATAATAATAAGAAGAAGGAAAGGATGTTAAAACTTCTCCAATATCCTCTCACCAAAACTGTGTGCCTTCCACAGTATGGCGCTGATGCAAAAATGTTAAATGCATTTACTAAAGATGGGACCTCTTGGTATCTCAGACAGCAGCTGGAATTCTAAAACTTAGTATTTTGAGGCAGTATATCATGATTAATGGTGTTTATCACTGATAATTCCTACTTTTTTCCGCATGAAAACTTCAGATATGTTGAAAGGATTGTATGTTTGATTTCAGAGAAATCAGTATTTGAATGGTGTCCCTACACCTATAAACTCTAAATTGAAAAAAGATAAATAATCAATATGTTGCCTTAGAAATTCCTTCTATACTAGATGCTAAATTATAAGAAATAAAATTGTGTTCATAAAGTTACTAATGTACAATTTAGATTAGAATAGTTTATTCTAGACCTGAGTCATATTCTTTCATTGTTCATATTCTCATTTACAAATCCCAATCCTTCAGGTGTGTCAGAGAAAAGAAGCTACTAAGAAATGATAACAGATAGATAGACCTGATTGATATGCCTTTACAAAAACATACATTTCATTCATATGACCTCACTACAAGTGTAGTGGCTCTTGTGGCTCTTTCTCTTCCCCAAGTATTATAAAATTCTAGCTTATTCTGCCCTGCATTCCTTCCTCACATTGCACTTGTGTAGTGCCCATGCATGCATACAATAGAACTGAGAGACAGTGTAAACAAAGAGTAACTTTTCTTTATGATTTATATAAAGGTATTCAGCATTTTGTAGGTCCAACATCATAAAAGCCTTGACTTTCAGATAGAAAGATAGATTGTTCACCAGAGCAGTGTGATTGATAGACATGCAAGTTGTCAGGTACAATCATCAATCTTGGACAAACTCCAGGACCTTAAACCTTAAAAAAAAAAAAAANAAAAAAAAAAAAAAAAAAAAGGCAACCTCTTTTCAATCATTTTCTGCTTCACCACTGCTCTGTATATGGGAATGAAAAGTGTCACCTATTGCATGTCGTTTACTTTCAGTGTGCTCATCAGGTCTTTCTTCTTAAGGAACAATGGGAAAAATACCACAATAGGAAACCCTCTAAAGTAAAACTACGTTCAATAACATCAAGCTGAGATACAGCACTTTCACTGCTTTTATTTTCCTCCATGCTTAGTAATGTAATAACACTAGGCATTACAGAACTCACACATTATGGAGCATGATTGAAAAGCTCTGAGTATATGAGAATTAATCTTCTTTCATCATGACAGACTAGCATATTAAAAATGGTCCCACTTGTATAACTATTGAAAATTGCTTTTGGAATTCATTCAAGTAAAAGAGGTTCAAAAATTCTTTTTGAAAACTGCATGAGAACAGAAAATCTGAGAAGTATGCAAAGTACCATAAGAAAGGTATTTTAAATATATTTTGAGTGTCAGAGATAGATTCTGTGGCAAAGAAGATGTGGCAAAAAAAAATTGTGGTGCTGCACTGCATCTAAATGGGTGGTTACCAACTTATCTAGTAAAATAAATATATGTGGCAAATGACACATACCAATTTAATGACACTTTGAGTTCATGTGAAGTTTGGCAGAGTAATAAAAGTCTTATCTCTTGCCTCCACTGTTATTGCACAGATTTAAACTGCTGTCTCAGAGGCAGTTTTACTATCTTTTTCAATCTCTGCCATAAAAGTGAGACTTGATTTGCTCAGCATGAGAACAGATCAATAAAAGCTGAGTTACACAGTGGATTAGATCACTAACTCAGACATCAAAGATGTTAAATACAAGTTGTATAGGAAAAATTAGATCAAAAGTTAAGTTCAAATGTACTGTACTTGTTTGTCAGTCTCAAAATAAATATCAACCTGATATGAAAAAGTCATTGAAAAATTGTCAGGTTTGTTTCTTTTGTCTAGAAAAAATAAAGAACTTAGTTTCTGAATAGCCAAAGACAATTACTACTGATAGAATAGTATTATAGGATTTGATTACTCTAGGTAAGTTTTCTCATTAATGTATCAGAAATCTATCAGCATCTTGTCTTCTAGAAGGGGATTAATATTACAAAGCAACTGTTCCACAAATAAGGAAAGTCAGTGATTCCTGAAGTGTTTTGAGGTACTGGCAATATCCTGAAACTTTTTTTAAAATGATGATTCAATTTAAACAGAAATTATTTCCTATTCAACAGTAAGATATTTGTTTACTTATGTGGGTAAGGTTCACAAAAACCTAATTATTCAATTAAGATGCTGTTAGGAACTAGAAAACGTACTGAATCAACAGCTTGCACATAGACATATGCAATGAATTGTATACTATCCATAACATAAATTCATGTCAGTCAATATTTTGGATTGAGCAGCTCTACTTATCTATATCACAGAGGTATAAATGTTGTGAAAATACTCACACAGCAATGGCCATTTTAATTTAAAACTCTGTCTCACTATTTTAGTATAGAAGTCAATTCTTTTCCTTTGAAACTTACATAATTTCAATTCATGCTAATATAAGAGTAATTTAGGGCAAAACAGCCCTTTTTATTTCCAATACAGTGTAATGCCATTCCTTATTGAAAAATAAAAAAATTTTAAAAAAAATTTTAAAAGATTCCACCAGTTTTCTTCTTTGTCAGGAATTCTCTCTTGACTTGAAAAACTAAGTAGCTGTGTCAGATAATTCTCTAAACAAACAGCAGGTATGATTCAAATTCAAATTCTGACCACTGCTATCATCATAAAGTGCAGGAAAACAATATTTTTTTTAAAAATAATGCTGAACTATTGACTAAAAATGCAGTGGTCACTAGGCAGCAGGGTCCGGGGGCCCATACACAGTTTTTGTTCAAAACGTATCTGTATGGTAGATGTGTGAGAAGCAAAACTGAATCATGATTTTGAGTCTCTAAATGTTGTTTACGTGGTATGGACAAGCAATATTTTGTAGGAACCAATAATTTATGTAAATCATTTTAAGAAAAAGTATTTATGTATTGGTTGCCTACAATTATTGGCAATCAGGTAGCCGAATACCTTATGCAAGCATATTTCAGCTGCTGATTTTAAACATCTAGAAAATAGCACTTTCTTAGGAGCAGTAAATATCACAGTTAGTATTAGTTATTTAATATCACACCAAATATAATTGACTCATTAATTACTGTTTCCCTTTCCATAATTTTTAGCTATTGCCTACTCATGTCCACTTTCAGGAATATGTAAAAACTGAGGCAATTAATGCATAGACTTCTAGAAAAAAATTTGAAATATGAATGAAAAAAATTATCACAGTCTTTCCGGTATATATAGCAGATGATGCATGCCAGGACACAATTGATACCAAAGTGATTTCTGAATGTCCTACATTTATCTGGTTTTTAGGAGCTACATTTATTTAATTCCCGTGTGTTTCCAGTCTGGCATGAAACAGTTCCCACCATTAATCCCTCTCTCCCCAGGATGATTGGGGGCAGATGTATTCCCCGAATTCTCTTGCATGCTATCTGTCCTTCCTGCTGCAGCTCATGTGGCAAGCCAAGGTCACTGAGAAATGAATGAATGCCTCACATGGGAAGACTGCAATCTCTCTCTTACAAGTGCTAAGCTGCCTATTATTTTTAGGGAAATAGAGAAGCCATCAGGATGGTAAAAATCTTTTAGATATTGACCATCTTTCACTCTTGCTGCATTTTCAGATAAAGCCTCAAGTGATAACAATAACTTGCTTTCAAGGTGCTAGCTATTCCCTAATTTTCTGTTTTGATCAGGATATCATAGACAAACATCAAGTTGATAGCTTTGCTTGACATATTCTTGTTGATAAACAAAGATCCAATGTCCATTCTGTAATTCATAGATATGTCAAATTGTTTCAATACTGTAAATCACACCATTCTTTCAGTTGGATTTTATAAAAGGACGGGACAATGCTTTTCTTTCAATATCTGCAAAAACCATAGTGAGACTGAGGTTGCACTAGATTTTGAGGAAGTGCCTTGTGGCATGGTGGAAGTAATTCTATGATGGAAGAGTATATTTATTCATTCATCGCAGAGAATATGCCAGTACCTGAGTCAGTTTTCTATTATCTTTTTCTGTCCCAAAGGTTGCTGAGTATCCCACTGGAAACTAGTTTTGAAAGTGGACCAGACCAGGTTACTGAAGAAGAGCAAAAAAGGGTCTGTTTTAACCTGGCAGCGGGAATAGGTGGCTGGTTTGCATCTCAGCACTCTGGATGGTGCTTAGAGAATTATCTGACACAGCTACTTTATTAATCTTCTGAAGATTAATAAAACTACACTTCCTTAATGATAAATCAGGATAATTCCTTCAACTCAATTTTTAATTAAAATAAGTATATTTTAATTTTATTTTGTAGGATTTTACAAGGAAAAAAAATAGGGTGCATGAATTATTTTGAAATCATAGTAAATTGAAGATGAACATGCACTGGCACCCAAACAAAATGAGCAGAATGCAATGACTGAAGTTATGTTATTGCTCCTCCCTGCAGAATTGCTTTCATAGCTTGTGTTTTCATGCTTTTTAACCTGTGTAGAGTTTAATAATATTTCACTGTTTTACTGACCAAATAAAAGCAAGGGAAGGCAGTGGAAGGTGTGGTGATAGTGAGAAGATTCATTTAAGTAATGTCAAATTGCAAGGAGATTATTGCAACAAAGGAAACTGCTGGATACACTCCTGTGGGTATCCCACCTTTCAGAATGCTGAATGCTTTTAATTGAAGCCAGTGTGAAAGCAGCTGAAGAGAAAGAACGCTCATGCCAGAAAAAAAAGTCATGACGTCAGTTTTATAGGTGTCCTGTGCAAGAGAAATATTAACGTAGGCTTTCAGTTGCTTTGATAATTAATTGCATAACACATTCCATATGCTTGAATTGAATGGATGAAAAGCTTGCATTGGTAAAAGAAACTACAACTGGTGCAGCTTGTGTGGAAAAATGAGAAACAAAATAATAGTTTACAAAACACAAATTAAATCACAAGTGTGCACTGATGAGGTCATTGAATATTGAGTTAATTCTCATGAAATAAAAGTTAATACTAAATACATTTGTTAAATGTAAATAATGTAGTTACATAATTAGAACTAACAGAAAATTACTGAATTAATTGAAGTAGAACTCCATAAGCAATTTACCTCATTAAATTTTTTGCAGTTCTCCATTTGCATCAAAGTTATTATGTATTTAGTTTAAATAATTATAAAGGAGGCAAAATCAAGGTTAATTGGCATTTTAATTATGAATATCTCAATTAAATTATCTTACATATAGAAAAGACTTCCCATGTAAATGACTACAATATGGTCTCTAATTTATCCTGTAATTTGAAGAACAAGATGAAAATAAATATAGATTTCTTCATTGTGAATTCCATCATGGGTATTGATGGAAGTACAAAATCCACATTTGTTATTAACCTTTTGTCACCTCAATAATTGTTATTAGGAGGGAAGTCTGTTCTTGTCCAATTATTTATAAGGACAGCTGTGTGGTTCTGGATGGATTTTCCACTGGATAGGACAAAAATCCACCATCCTTGCATGAGCACTAGGTGAAAACAGTAAAGGGTTAGGCTACAGATGTGCACAACAACTTTCCAAACCTGCTTAGACCAATGGGTTGACTTTCTCAAGGCTTGCCATGACAATTCTCTAAGATGTTTTGGGTCACATGCAGAACATGTATTTTGATATCTTTATGTCTTCTGTGAAAGATGAACTTTGCTTTCAAGTATCATAAGGTTGCCCATGGATTACAGACAGTAATTCAGCCAAAAGTCAGATGAGCTGCTTTAGTATCAGATAAAGAACTTGATTCAGCAATTTAACAAGGAGACTCCATACTTCCATATGGTTAACAGCTAATGGAAAAAAAATCACAATTCAGATAGAAAAATTAATACAGATTTCCATTTTTATAATATCTGCCAGGTGACTTTTGTCACTGTAAATAAAGAGAGCAGAAAATTGTTGAAAACACAAATACTAATGAAAAAATGTAAGCCACATCAATTGTCTCTTTTCAGTTTGCTGACAATTCCCCTCATATTTTGTTTAATTTGTGTTAAATTATTTTGGATTTTGAACCCTAGACTGTATATATCCATATATATGCATTTCATAGAGATATAACATATAAACATATTAGGCCAGTTTCTGACATTTCCTTAAAGCAAAATTCCCTTCTTTAAATAGAAAGCACAAATGTTTAATGCAACATATGCAAATATGTGTCATGCTCACCCTTATTGGAAGGACGTTTCCATGTGTGAAAACAAAACATAGTCAAGCTTTTTTAAAAAATTGATATCATGAGATACCAGACACCAGGTAAACTGGGCTTACTTTCTGAGCATGCTGTTAGATAGACCTGATCTGAATGAAATGAAGGGAAGAATCTAAGGTGCAAAAAATTGTTTAAAGGCTTTTTAAATATTTGAAGGCTTTTTTGAAGGTAAGAAACAACAGAGCCATTCAAGGGAGCTTTATTCTTTGTAGAAAAAGATGATAGTTTTCAAAACAAACTTTTATTATTTTTAAGTATGACACAGGCAGGTAGTGTTTTTATTTTTTGAAATCAAAACAACAAAAATGCATTAAAAATAAGAAAATAACCAGTCATTCAACAATAGTTTTAATGCTGAGGCATTGAAATTTACTTTTGTAGAAGAGACAAACAGAACCAGTATAAACACAGGTACTTTCAACAGAAATTCAGACGATATCTTTCTGAAATCTTGAAAACCTTCTGAGTGGTATTCCTACCTTAAAGTGTATTGACTTCACCCTCAAGTTCTGGGTTATTCACAGATCTCCTGACAACATACTTTCACTCCTCCTCCAGGCCATTAAAGGTATTGAAGTGGACAATTGCTGGAATAAACCTGCTGCAATATACTAAGACTGGAAGATCAGCAGAGCAGATCCTCCAGGAAGGGCAGAACCTCCTAACCCACGTGATGGCACCTGAAGAACCAGTCATTTGTTTACACATCAATCAGTGATGTGTAACCTCTACCTGAATGCAGTTTTTATTAGAAATCACACTAACAAGATGCTTTCTGGAGCAGCCAAATAGGCAGGTTTGTTGAACAGGCAGGCTAATACTTGGGCTGAAATGCAAAAAATTCCTGATTCTCAGCTCTTCTGAGAGACACATCCTTGCCTTCTTTATTCTCACACTTTAGAAAATTTGAGTTGTATCCTGCATTGTAAAGGGATAGGTATACATGTGCATATACTAGCAATGTTATACATTTTATTTATATATATAATGTATATTTTTGTACATAATATATAACTATATATTTATATATATAGTTTTCCATAGTGGGACTTTGACTTCACTTCTATCAGAGATCTTCTTCCCCATATGCCTTTCCTTATGGTCACAGCTTGTGTCCTGGAAGTCCTTTTTGCTTCCCCTAGATGTACTGAGGGAGGTGTCATTAGTTGCTTTATTTTGAAGTAAATTTCACCTTAGCTGGTTTTCCTAATACCTTGATGCAAATAAAATCTAAATTCCTACCATAAGTACCGTGACAAATTCCAGATGCCACGTGCCTAAGCCTGGACCTGTGTTTGGACAATGAAGGTAATGTCAATGAAGACAAGTGTTCTGTTTGGTAATTGAGCTTAGATTTTGAATTTAGAAATACAGCATTAAGCCTAACTTTAGTCAGTTATTTAACTTCTGGTATGAGTCAGAAAACAGATGAACATCCCTAATGAAATTGGGGTGGGAACAGAACAGATGCTGTGAAAACTCCACAGCAAGGTACTATTTCATTAGGCAGCAAGACTGAAGGAAATACAGTACCTGCACAGTTACCTGCTCTCCTGAGGATGAAATCTTGCCTAGAGCTTGTCATTGTCTTTCTTACTCTTTGCCCATGGCCAGGTGGGAGCACTACAGGGAGGATCACTGTAGGCAGGCTGGTGGCAAAAGAAAGTAACTATTGCTTAATGAAATTCCTATTACTTATAGAGCAATTGAAATGAAAGGAAGTTTCTAATGATGAGGCATTCTTTCCAGCTGTCTGGCGAGAGGCTACCATCATGTCCTTCATCGGGGGAGGAAACCCAGCAGCAGCAATGTTTCTGCATTCTACTATATGTTCCTGTCACAGAGAAAAAACTCTAAAAGCTGTGTTCTCAGGTTTCACTTAACAGCTCTCAAGCATGAGGTAAAATAATGCAATATATCTGGTATAATAATTATTTATGCATCTGGAAGATAACAGGAATTATTTATATTTCTGTGATTCCAATTCTTGATTACTATGTTATTAAAGAGTGAACTATTTCCTAGCACAATACAGAGATCTCCCCAGAACAATACATGCAACTTGGCTCACATTTTCCACTTCCTAAAAACTTTGGATATTCCTCTGGGATACCTAGTGCAGTAGCCTGACTTCTCTCCTGCCTTATGCCCCAGTTTGTGCAACACAGCACTTTCCACCTTTAGCTGAGAAGGTGTCTTCAGTCTATGGGACTTGAGGCACAGAGTAGGAAGATGTTGTGCAGCACATGAAGTGCTCAAGAGGACTTCTCCATGTGGTCCCTGGCTTTCAACCTGACCTTCAATCACCAAAGCAAGTGTTCCATGAGCGAGGTGGTAACGAAGCACCCAACCTTCTTGCTGTTTGATCTGCAGCATTGTCTTCAGCACTGGAGAAAAGCAAATTAAAGGGTTGTATTAACTCATTAAACAGACATGGAAAGTTCAGTTTTGCAGTTTTTATTTTTCCTGAGCCAGAATTTGACGCCAGTCCTGCTGGTGATAGGCACAAGAACTTTGTACTGTATGGTTCCTTTGAGAGAAGCTGAGGCAGGATTTATGACAGTAAATCAGGCTTGGCAGTGCTAAGGGTAAAGCACAAAAACAAACCCCTGACGAACATTATTCAAAAATCTCTGTTTCTATGAGTTGTGTTGCTCTTTTAGGAAATGTGAATGCCTTGTGGCAGAACCAGAGTCAGGGAGAAGTGTATGTTTTTCTTTTTCCACAGAAGAAGATCATTACCATCCCTTGTTTATTTTAAGTAGGTATAATGAGGAGATTAAAAATGGTTTCAAAACTTGCATATCTCTAAGTGACATTTTAGTGTCAGTGCAATGTTATAACTAACCTACAAATGATAAAGACAGTAAATTTTTTTTTTCTTGCCTAATGACTGTTGATAAGCATCTGTGATAAGGCTTTAAAATGTGAGTGTCAAGGGCTGAGACATTTCTTTGGCTGGACAAAAAGATCTTAAGAAATCTTGAAGAAAATGTTGTTATTTTTCACCATCACTCACGAAGCTGTGAAATGAAATCTATGTTTAAAGCAAAAACTGAGATTGTGTAGTTACTAATCACACAACTGCACACACATGGACGCAAGTATTGCATAAAAAACAGTAGAAGAATGTGCTGGTTTTGGCTGGGGTAGAGTTAATTTTCTTGCCAGTGGCTGGCATTGGGCTGTGTTTAGGATTTGTGCTGAACACAGATTTGGTAATATAGATATGTTTTTATTATTGCTGAGCAGAGCTCACACAGAGCCAAGGCCTTTTCTGCTTCTTGTGCTGCCTCACTGGTGAGGGGACTGGCAGTGCCTGGGAGGAGACACAGCCAGGACAGGAGACCCCAACTGACCAGAAGGATATTCCAGATCATGCGACATCATGCTCAGTATATAAAGAGGGGAAAGGAGAAGGACGCAGGGAGGAACACTTGGAGTGGTCACATTTCTCTTCCCAAGCCATGTGTGATGGGGCCCAGCTCTCCTGGAGATGGCTGAACACCTGCCTGCCCATGAGACGCACTGAATTAATTCCTTGTTTTTCTTTGTTGCATGTACAGCTTTTGCTTTCCCTAATAAGCTGTAGGTATCTCCACTCACAAGTTTTCTACCTTATGCCCTTCTGATTCTCTCCTCAATCCTGCTTGTGTGGGGGTGAATGAGCAGCTGTGTGGATTTGGTTATTAGCTGGGGTTAAACAAGTATATCAATAATCACAGGAAATAAAATCAAATGATGAGTGACAAAACTAACACATTTTCCTTTTTTTACACACATACACACCCAAACAATACCATTGCTATCTATTAGCTTTCCTTATCACTGCGGGAGGCTGGATTTGATATGTGCCTGACAATTAGTGTAATGCCAAATCAAAACAGACATAGCTAAGATTCCCTCTCTATTTCTTCAGTTTTCTTGTCTTATTTTTTGAGAAGAAAAGTCATCTTCTTGATTATTTCTGATGCCCAAAATTGTAATTGAGATAAATTATTACTGTACAGCAAATTAAAACATATCACCTCAGCCTGTCTGCTTTGTTGGCTTCTGTTCATGAGTGTGTGTATAGAGAAGAAAATTCTGGCATGTCAAGGCTTGGTGTTACTAAGTTTAAATCAAGTGTGTTTTCAGTTGGCTTGAGGGGAAATAGGTTCTAATTCTCAGCACAGCATAGCCTGTGTAAATAGGAAGTATTTGACATTTTCAAGTTTTTAAAAAATTGATTCCTTTCAGTTGTTGTTGTTTTCTGCTTCTAGCAGCTTTGTTTGTACAGTCTATGTGCAAACATGTGCTCTCTGAATTTTAAAATGTAGGTATATATTAATATAAAAGCATAGAAAATTTTCAGAAATCATACTTTGAGAAGTTAATTCCAACAGTTTTTTTATAGAAATTAATAAAAAAGATGCTAAAGAAGTTGTCAGTTTATAACAAAAAATAAATTGTCACTTCTATAGTAACACCTATACCTATCTGTGTCTTGTGTTCAAGAATGAACATTTTCTTTTCATAGTATTTTCCAATAAAACTGGGATAGTTAGTAGAACATAGCAAGAATAAATTTCTAGCAGCAAATTTCATAGAACTGGTGACATTTTCTCAATTAAACCTTAAGACTATATCTTTACTGGTAAGATAAAGAGTTTCTGAGGGTATCCCAAGACCTGTAATGTGGACATCTGTTTCCAAATCCTTAAAGAGGTTCCCAGTTCACTGTTGGCCTTGTCAAGTTGGCACTCTCCAAACAAGAGAGAAGTCAGACTACAACAGGAACCACTCTAAATATCTAAATGATTGTTTGTTTGTGCCTATTTTATTTTAGTGGACATAAGAGCTAGCCAAAGCAGATATGGCTGCTCTGTGTCTGCAGACTGCATAAATGCATAAATGCAGCCCATGTTCTGCTACACTGCAGATGAACTGCCCTTAGGAAAAAAAGAAGTTAATTCTAAAAAAAAACCGGCATCAAACTTTGCCAGTCCTGTCCTTACAGGATGCACTGGCATCCTGTGCCACCAGTCATCCACTCTCATGCTGTGGTACTCCCAGAGAGAGAGCCATGTGCTGATGGCATGGTGCTGTAAAAGGATACATTATAAGCAAGAAAATTTTCAGATTAAAAATATATTGCATGAAAGATGACACCAGAAAGGAGGGACACATTAAATTGTTGCCTCTACATATAAATATGTGTGAAGTTTCCAGGTTTGTAAACTGTTAGCTACACTGTGGGTGGGTTACTTCCTTGCCTGTTCAAACTGTGGAGTCTGCTGAATAATGCATTGGTCATTGTGACAAAAAAA
>VWYE01011279.1:156075-276837 GCA_013398995.1 Alaudala cheleensis
TCTCCTTTTACTTATTTCCATCCTTTTTCATTTATTTATAGAATATCACAGGTTGGAAGTTGCCCACAAGGATACTAAGTCCAGCTCCTGGCCCAGAAGTCACTCCCATGTACCTGGGAGTGTTGTCCAAAGGCTTCCCGAACTCTGTCAAGCTTGGTGCTGTGACCATGGTCCTCAGGAGCCCATTCCACTTTCTGGGTGAAGAAACTTTTACAAATATTTAACCTTGTCATCAGGGAAGAAGACTGGTGTGGCTGATCAGGAGCTTTTACACAAATTCAGAGAACAAAAATGGTTTATTTATGCCCTTTGGAAGAAGGGGCAGGCAACGGAGGAAGAGTACAATGTCATGTAGGGAGAGCACTAGACAGGCTAAAGCTCAACTAGAACTCAATCACTGCTGTAAAATATAATGAAAAGTGTTTTTTTAAAATCCATCAACAATAAAAAGCCAAGGAAAAATCTTCATCTTCTGTTGGACATGGGGGGAACATTGTCACCGAGGATGAGGAACAGACTGAGGTATTTGACGCCTTCTTTGCCTCAGTCTTTAACAGGAAGATTGGTGATCATCAGGGCAATTGTCCCCCTGAGCTGCTTGACAGGGATGGGGAGCAGAACAGACCCCTGCAATCCAGGAGGAAGCAGTCAGTGACCTGCTGTGCCACTCAGACATCCACAAGTCTATGGGACCAGATGGGATTCACCCAAAGGTGCTGAGTGGAAGAGGGATCAGTCTGCCCCTCTGGTTCCCTCATTGAGGAAGCTTTAGACTGCAATGAAGTCTCCCCCAGCCACCTCTTCTCCAAGTTGAACAGACCAAGTGACCTCAGAGATTTCTCAACTGACTTATCCTTCATCATCTTCCACATATTAAACATTAACAAATTCAGGAAGAGATAAGTAGATTTATCTGGTGGTTATACCCGACTTCTTGTCTAAAGAAGATTGTGGTTCTTATTGAATTTTTAATATTGCAATACTTGGAGTTTCTTTGAGGGAATGTATCCAAGTACTGCTAATGATAATCTGATCTTAACTCAGATCACGTGATGAAATCAGAAATAGCACTTACCTGTATGTTTGTGTAATAGCCAGCTCTGCTTGAGATTTGTGCACCCAGTAAATAAACTGAGAGTGTAGCCTCCCTCAAGAAGAGCTTCCATAAAACTATGCTTTAAAAAGAAAGTTTTTAAGTTCAATCACCGATGTAATGACCCTTTCCACCAGACTTCTAAATTAATATCATAAGGAAATAATTCATTAATTGTTTATAGTGACAGAAGTCAGAAATTGTGGTACGTGTTCCTCAGCCTACTGTCAGTCCATCTGGTAGTGAGGAGAGTGAACCTGTTTCATAGGTAATATATCTGGCTTTACATGAACAAAAGAAATCCTGTTCCTATCTCTATATCCCCATGAGTTCATAAGCACAAGAATATTTCAAGGCTTTCTTTTCTCTTTTGCTTTCCTTTTTCTCTCAGTCTAGACAACTTAGTGGCAGTCCATCAGTAGGAGATTCTGCAGCAGGTTTGGGAGACAATTGCTTGTAAAATGAAACAATCAATCTGATCTCCTGTGCTTCCAGGCTGGGCGTGACAGTAGGGTTTAGAGTGGGCATGTGTTTCCTTGGTTATCTGGGGCATTTGTGCAGCACTGCACCCTTCACCCTCCCATGTGGCATTACCAGTAGCCCCTGTTTGGAACTGGGCTGAGGAAACTAGCATTATTTAGCCCAATCTCACTAACAAATCTGATCATTAGCGTGTTCTAAAACTCAGTACCATGAGCTCCTGCTCTGAAATGGCTACATGGTGGAAAGGGAGGAGGACCTGGCAGCAAGCAAATGACAGACTCAATTGTAGATCAATGTGGTGATTGTATCAATTTCAGATCCTCTACTAACAATAGGTGTCTGATTGGACACCACTGACTTTATTGGGAAGTAGATGAGATATAATATACCTTCCAGTGCATTAGTTGTTTCTGCTGATTGGATGAAGGATAAATTTCACATAGAGGGCAGTTTGAGTCCCATCATTCTCACAATTACTTTGAACACCAGCTAAAAGTGTCCTGTTGCTGCTGCACTTTACAGCAGCAAATTAGAAAGATTTTCCTAATGCATTTCCTCACCATAGTCTGTGCAGTATCATTCTTCTGTAAACTGAGATCTGGGTCAAAATGTCTCACTGTTCTTAATTTCAATAATTCCATTTAAAGGGTAATCACTTTCTCTAGAAAAGGAAAAGGACAATAGAAAGAATAAACAGAACAGTTGGACTCATGGAAATAGCACAAATAAATTGAATGCTAAGAAGCTTTTATTACAGTAAATCTTGTTTTATTCCAGAAGACAGCAATGTAAACTATGCAGTGAAAATAGCCATTAAACAAATCAACACCCTCTTAATCTCATAACCCTACCTCACCTCCTCCTCCCCACCCCCCCATGCCCCCCTGAATTTTAACAGTGCTACATTATCTGGACTACCTCCTTTTGTCTGAACCACGAACTTAACTATACAGAAATTAATGTGTGAGATTTTTCATTACTGTTTTGAAGATTCAGCTCTGCAAGATGTTGAAGTCTCTTCTAATGATCTAGTAAAGGGAAGGAGGCAGGGGGAAGGAGGGGGGAAATCCCATAGTTTGCTGAAGAGCATGTTATTTGTCTTCCACAGACTTAAAGCTTTGCACGTTAGCTCTGCTGGCTCAAGGCCAGACTGCATAGTACCTTTTAGAGTCACACCCTGAGACCCCAGTTCATCAGGATACTTAAGCATTTGTCTGATGTTCAGTATATGAAGGAATACCAGTTAAATTGGAGTTTAATTATGTGATTAACTCCATTTATTTAACATTTTAAGCAGAGCATATAAACAGACCATGTAAATAAAGGGTGGAAGAGTTTCTTTCAAGAGTAATTCAATAGCTGTTAAATATTTTCTATATGGTTCATGAATTGTGTGGCCTCATGTATTTACCTTTTAACTGTTCGAGACTATTGGGATTCTAAAAACAAACAACTGAGAACTAATCTGATCTAAGGAGCTTTCCAAGGAACTTTTTTATCATTTATCAAAACCCCTTTGCTCTGTTAGACTTCACAGAATGACAAGGCTATTTTCAAGCCGTAAACCCCCATGCCCCATGCAGTTATGGCATGCAACCAAAGAAGTCTGGAGGAGAAAATGAAGTCATAATTAACAACAGCTGCTCACGCCTAGCATTTTCTAAATAACATCCAAAGATTTTTCTTTTATTTTATTTTCTTATCCCCCCCCACCAAAATCCAGAATCCACCCAGACCCTATTGATTTATCTTCAGGTTAAAAAGAGGAAGCCTCTCACCAGTCTCTGGGGGTCTCTTTGTTGTCCAAGCATTGCAGGAAACTCTCATCACAAGTCATTTGATAGAGGTTTCACTGTTGTTTGCTAGTTACATTCAGTGAGCAAAATCAAAGCAAAATGACAGTAATTTCCTTTACTCATGTATTGTTATTAGTGTGGTGCAAGGTTTTGTCATCAAAGCACATGGGAGTGTTCTGTCCTTTAGAGGCTAATATTAAAATATAGAATGGAATGGTCATGTTTTATTGGCTTAGCCTTTCCCTGCACTGCTTATAAAAACAGACAGTGCTTTAAAATGTCTCACTAATGCTCATTTTCCTGAGGGTGGAGTTGACCTCTAGTAGTTTACAACTTGGCTGTTAGTTAAGACTAATTAACTTTGACTTTGTTGTTAGAATAGTCTAATCTGCAGTTTCATCTTAAAGAAGTCAAGAAATAGTACATTCAAGTGAAACAATGGAAATAGTGAGTTAGCTATATAAGGAGGTCTTTTCCTCCACAGTTTTCATGTTAATCTTGCAAAAATGTCTGTGATTTCACACACTTTTACAATTCTTTTTAACCTGGACCAGAGCTCTTTAACAGTGAAAAACACCCTTTGTTGCTTGCATGCCTTATCTGTTTGTTTCCAGGTCCTGTGAGTAAGCAATACATTTTTAAGCACCCTGCGTCATCTGAAATAGCAATTTTTTCTTAAAATGGTACAGCTTAATGCTTCTAAACAAAGAGCATTGTGCTAATGACTAAATTTGCAATGCTTAATTGTATCATTAATCCCTGACTAATCTCTTTGGGGGGGCCTTCCTTATAGCATTATCACTCTGTAGGAGTAAGCCATACTTTATTTGTGGAAAACATGATTTTATTCATCCAAGAGGAATTGAGAGACTTGTGGTTTAGTTGTGTTAAAATTACAAAGATGACCTCATCATACCACTTTCGCAAATAACTAATTTGCATTAAACAATAACTTTTGAGTAAATAATTTTCTTTAATAACAAAAGTAATGTAGAGTTAGTTTATATAATAGCCATGAAAGTGACTTTAATGTAATATTTGGCTTTAATGAATCAATTTTATCAATACATTCAACATTCCTTTAACTTAAATAAAAGCTCAAAAATTATGTTTTAGAGAAATTAAAGCAATAAAGTTTAGAACTCTCTCTTCCAAAGTTTGATTTTTTTGAATCTTCATCCTCACAATTAACATAAAATTGAAAGCAATTTAGGAACTTATTGCTATGACATTAGGCTTTAAAATTATTTTGTTTTCTTTTGTTGAGGTGAAAGCCCAAATAAAGGAACTTCTAAAGTTTGCATCCAGACCCCACAAAGTATTTTGGACAAATTGGCTATCACTACAATGCACAAACACTACATTCATAGATTTGAAGATTGACATTCATAATGTCATATTTTTTTAAGATAGCATTAAACAATATAAAAATACTATTAAAGTGGTTTTGTTAAAGATATTTTATGATATCTTGAGCTGGACTAAAATATCAAACTGGACAGACTGGACAGACTATTAATGAAGCTGTACAAATGTGGTCTAGGAAATGTCCCTCACTGCATTAATCACATTATCAAGCTTTATTGCCTGATGGACACCACCACAGCACCACCAAAAAATACAGGTTAATTCAGCTCTCATTTCAGCCTTACAGTAGCCACATCATTCTCTCAAATACACAGGTTTGTGCATAAGCCTTTCATTTGGTGTATTCCACTTGAGAATTCTGGAGGAAAGGAGACAGTATCCTTCCATTGCCATCAGGAGTTTTGGTAATTATTTCAAGCAGTTCAGGGGGTTAGGAATTGGATGCGAGTTGGAGCTTCAGCACCCTGTTACACAAGTGAAGATCCAGAAGCCAGAACTCCTTCACAAGTGTGGCATTTTGACCAGAGAAACTTTCATTTGCAGAAGTAGTGATGCCCAAAAATCTTCTTTTTTCTGCTCACCTCCCACAGCCGGTCTCACTGGTGTCTCCATCTCTACTTGGTTGAGGTTAAGTCCATACTTTAGTGTCTTTGTCCATATTTGTGAAGTGTCCATATTGAGAACAGGGAACAAAGGTCATGTGAGCAGTGAGATGAGAGGTATGCAAAATCAGGCAAATATATTCAAGTCACACCAGCTACTTCTCTGCTACAAACAACAGTCCAAAAGAGGAGGTTTGGGAAGGAGGGGCTCACCATATCTCCCCTCTTTCCTCACAGTTTGCTGTAGTGTGCAGTGGTGCAGTTCACAGAGGCACTGACCTTCTGTGCTGCTCTCAGCCATGAGCTGCCATGGCTCTCAACCTGGCTGCCAGTGGTGGTCTCTTTGAGCCAGGCAGAGCCCAGTGAGCTTCTGTTTGTTGCGCAAACTGAGATGTGAAAACACTCTGGTTTGGTCTCTCCTCTCAGGAAAACAGTTGCTCTGATTCACCCTGATTCACCTGAAGAATAACTAGCAAATAATAAAACTTTGAGCCATGGCTTAGATGTGCTTCTGGGGACAGGAAAAGGTGCTTCATAATGTTTTTGCATAGATCTGCAATGAACTTTTTGCAATAAGATATTCCATGCAAAGTTTTTGGTTAATGCATTTTATTCCTTAATATTTTACCTACTTGAAGTGTGACATGTAGGTGTGTTTATGCTTTTCTAACACCCTTGTGCTGTAATTTTTTATATTGTCTTATTGTCTCCATTTTCTCTTGACAGTGTGCTTTCAGGAAATATTTTCATGTTATATGTTTTTTGACATCTCCAGTGATCTGTTAGACTAACTTGTCAGCAGCTGGAACTAGTCACTTTTTTTTGCCATCACCCCTGTTCTTCAGGTAGTCTTTTCTGTTTGTAACCCTCTTATTAGCAATTATGATCAGGTAAAGAAAGTAAAAGAAAATGCAATGTTTGCTGTCTAAAATAAAATTCTTCCTAGTTGTTAAAATTATATGCAGTTTGCTGAATACTGGGGAATTGGTTTTTGGGGGGGGTTGTTTTTTTTCTTTTAACTGGAATGAATCAGACCTTGCACTGCAGTAAATGAAATAGGAAAAACTATTGCATGCAAAGGTCCCTTTATCTGATCTCTTTCAGCCTCCCTTTAAGCACTTGTAACTCTGTTCTACAGAAAGGCACTAAGTTTGTTAGTGAGGACACACAGTCTTAAAAAAGGGTATATATTTTGGTTGTTCCAGTTGCTCAATAAACTTCAGTGACAACATATTTCTCATCCACATGGAAAGAGAGGGAGACTGAAAGCCATTGTGGATGTCCCCAATTCCCTTATTGCGAGGTTTTAAAAAAAGGTATTGCGACATAATTTAAAGGAAATGATCCAGGGAGTGTGCCTTTGAGACTAAATGTGACTTACTGCATTTGATGTTCCCTTTTTTTCTCTTAAATGAATACTGTTGTTAGATAACTGACATATGTTCTTACTGGATTTTTAGTTACTTTGCTCTAGATTATCACTGGAGAATGTTCTAGATTTTCATTGAAGAATGACGCATTTTTCTTATACATGGTTATTTCAGTCTGTGTAGACCACAAAGTGGTCTGTTTGTAACCCCAGTTTTAGCTATTGAAGCTGCTTCACCTATATGATAGCTGCACCAAGGAAAACATAGGTTGGCTATTAGGAAAAGGTTTTTTGCTGAAAGAGGGATAAAGTACTGGTGTCGGAACCCAGGACATTCCTCTGGCTGCCCTGGGTGGTCCGAGACCTTGGCATGGAGTCAAAAGTACCAGTGCTTTTGATTTTAGTCCATGGGAAAAACTGCTGACCTTGTGTGATGATTTACAAGCCACAAGGATTTAATTCAAATGATAGGTAACTTATCAAGGGGTGAAAAATAGAATTTTAGGGTTTTAAAATGGGGGTTCAAGAGGGCAAAATGGAGGAATCTGGGCATGTCCCTGTCCTTCTTCTTCTTCTTCTTGTTATCCATCTTCTGCTGTGATGTTGGCACTTTTGGATTGAATTAGAGAAGAAATGCACTGTCTAAGATAAGAAATAGGCATTGGTAATTAACTGTAAACATGGAACACGTAGTGCTCAGTATAAAGAGTTAACACCACCCTTGGAGGAGGGCAGTTCTAACAACCTGAGCTGCAGTGCAGACCTCAGCAGGGCAGGAAAGAATGTAGTAGATAAGAAAAGAATAAACAACCTTGAAGAACAGAGACAATGGCTCCGGACTTCTTTTCTGGCAGAGGACTTGGGAAAAAAAGACTTTTGCTGACATCTCGGGACTCAATTCAGCACAGAAACCCGAGATACTGGAATGGTCTGCCTGGGGAGGTGGTGGAGTCATCCCTGGATGTGTTCAAAGAAAGACTGGATGTGGCACCTAGTGCCATGGTCTAGTTGAGGTGTTGGGGCTTGGGTTGGACTCAATCATCTTGGAGGTCTCTTCCAACCTTGTGATTCTGTTTGATTCTGTGTGATATTGTATTTTAAAAAAAGAAGGGGAGGGGGTTGATTTTCTCAAGTAATGTCTAGGCTGGAGCTGCACTGCAGAGATGAAACAAGAATAGTTTGCATGAAGTTAATGTGCAGGTAGTACAGAGGAAAAATCATAGAATTCTATTCTTGTACATTCAAGTTTGTTGAATAGGCTAAAGCTGTTTCTGTGACCATGCTAACATTCTGCTGAATATGTGAAAAGAGTACCTGCTCCTTAGTCCTGAATCAAAGTCAGAGAAAGGGTTTTGAATTTGAAAGCATTTAATAAAGCTTTTCAGATTACTACTTTAATGTGGCCAACTATCAGTCAACCACCAAATTTTACTGGTTATTTTTTAAATTAATGTTATCTTAATAAAGCACTCAGAAATAATTGTGACACTTGAACATGAAAAAAAAACTTTTTATGGCCATTTGCCAAAATAGTCATTTGTAATAGCAGATAAATCTTATTCAAAATGTCTGCTTTTTGGTTTTAGTGCTTCTGGGGTTTTAATGCTTCACAGTGAAACTTGTAGGGTTTTACCCTGGTAGCCTCAAAGAATAGTGTAGAAAAAAAATTAATTATGTTGAATCATCTTTTCCATTTTCCATCATTTTCAACTTATGGGGAAAAATATATTTCAAAATCTTGGTAATTTTTATTGTTTTGAAAGATGCTGTTTGCTGACTGTGAAGTAAGCATTCCACTTGCATTCCTTTCTCATATTAGTTCTGAAAAATTATTATAAACTGAAGTTGCAAATATTATTTTCTCTTAATCCATTTAAATACAAAAGACAGTTCCCACTTCGTACTTTTAAAATTACCACATACCCCTGTATTAGTAAAAAAAAAAAACTAGACTGTAAGTCCACAATCAATTTCATATAAAATTACCATTAACTCAAACTAGACTTAGATAACTCTCAAACTGCAGTCACTGTACATGGAAACTAATGATTATTGTTAGTAGAATAAAAATGAAAAAATACTGTGTCTTATAATAGATATTAAAGTACTTTGACATATTTTCAGAAAGGATCTCGTGCTTATCTTATTACAACCCAAAATGGTTTCACAAATTTTCTATTTGACAGAAAGACCCAATATTCTAACTGCTATCTGCTTGCATTTTACCTCTTTTTCATTCAGCTATATGAATTACACTTACAGATGATGTAAGGGTTGTATGGAAAGAAACCACTGCTGTTGGACAGATTTTTTCTTTAATTATGAAAGAGAATCACAGCTCACAGCTGTACATGAAGGTTTTGTACTTGCCCTCAGTAGAGGCAGAAACATCAATATGCTCCTGAACATCACCCATTTAAAGTGTTTAGCTCCTTTCTAGTGCAAATTTAACTGAACATTTAAAATGGTTCTTAGTCACACAATGAACATCTTGCGTGGTACTATCTGTGTTACAGTCAAGTGTGCTGGGTATAGCTGTTGGGCTACTATCCTATGGAGCCTTTTTGGAGACAAGACATGTATCTCTTGAGTCTACTCTACTGAGAAAACTTGTAAAGAAATAAGTATTTGGTTTGCCAAGAGTATTTTGTATAGGGAAGTTCATTGATTCTTTTGCTGGAGAAAGCCATTCTGAGGGCAGATGAGAGGAATAAACATATCCCAGGAACAGAAAACAGTCCCAGGCCTGAATTTTACTTTTTAAAATATCTAGAGATCAATTAAAATGCTCAGTGAATGCAGAACTGGGGTCTACCTAAGAAACACTAATAAAAGAATGTATTTTCTCCCAAGGCTATTCAGTTGTTTCTGTGGCACTTCTACAGACAACCTGTCTCTTTTCTTGTGAGAAATGGTAAAATTAAACAGGTAGAAAGAAGATATCATTAATGTAGCAAATGAGAAAATCTGACTGATTAAATTCTAATCATAGTTGGCTTAAGTTTTAAAACCAATCTCAGTAACTTTTATGACTTTTCAGTGTCAAACTCAATAGAGAGAGCATAAGGGCTTTGAGTCTGGTGGCTTTGTGCCACTCTGTAGCTGCTTGTGGTACACAAGCATCGCAGAGCAGTAGTGAAACTACTAGAGTTTAAAAGTACTACAAAGTAGCTAAAACTTATATTTTCATAAACTGGTTTTACTGTTTGATTTCTCAAGCAAGATACTTGTCACTATGCAACAAGGTCTCTACCTGGACATAGAAGATTTTACTGGTGCTTGCTCAAGAAGTGGGCACTTCGCATTTAAATAAGTTTTAATAAGTTAATAGAAAATATTTGTTTACTGTCAAGAAGTACGTAATCTTACAATCAAGTTTTTATGCAGGCAGGGATATAAATGTAGACAGACCCATTATCACAAGTGATACAAAAGATGTTATATTACACTGAGCCTCAAGTAAGCTGGAAGCTGTATGAACATCCTTGATTGGCACATCTGTAATCTTGTATCGTTGCCTCTTCTTTTTAACATGAAAACTCTGGCACTTGTCATGAGTATTTTACCAGTCAAAGGCAGAATTTCAGTTCTTTAAAATTTTAGATAAGGATCTGTGTACAACAGTTCACTTATGCTGACTGTTTCTTTCTGTATCCACTGGAAAAATGCATGTTATTTTTTCCTTAGAAACTTGTGCCAGTGGTATAAACTGGTCAACAAATTAAAAAATAATTTGGAAAATTAAATTTAACATGAATTTTGGTCCACAGAATCATGAGATGAATGAAAAGTCAGTATAGCATTTACTAGCAGTTTTTAGGGTAAGATGCAAAGGTTCTTTAATTAGATTAACAAAATATGAGTTTGGACCAAATTATGAATTTTTTTAAGGTTCTCAGTTTCTTAAGATTTTAGAAACTATAATGTCAAACCTGTTCACCAAGATAATACCATTCATGCCAAATCCCTGATTTTACAATGCAGTGTATCGGGACTCCTTGCTTACAGATATTATGGATGCTGACAGTCTGTGTAGTTTAACAGGAATGTAGGAATAGTGATGAACAGTGAAGACAAAGCTGTGGAAGGGTTGTGTCAACTGAACACATCCATAAACCACTTATGTTTGGAAGATGCTTAAGCAAAATATAATGCCTATGTGTACTCATGTTTTTCCTAGGTAAATCTAGGCAAAAATTAATGTCTTAGGTGGTTCCTTGGGCTGAAAGTACACACTATTTTCATGGTTTATAACACTTTCAGTATGATTAGAAAAATGAAGATTTACTTAGCATGCATGTGAAGGATAAATGCCTAGACATTTTAAAAGAGAAACAAGCAAAAACCCTGTATCCATGGCACTGCCAAAGATTCCCTCATCACAACCATCTTTGGTAGAAATTAAATCATGGGAGTTTTTACATATACTTCTTTCTTAAGGAAAATAATATTGCCTAGTTTTAATGCAAGTTTCCTCTTTCTTTGTGTGGAAGAAGGGTTAGGGTTTGGAAGTTTTCTTGAAAGGGTGCAATGCTACTTCCCTAATATCTATTATTTCATAAATTGTGTCATTTTCCTCAAATGATTATGGAGTTGAAATACCTACAGGGAGTGGTATAATCCACATTAAATGTTCACTTAGTTCAGAAAAAATGCCAACAGATACTATTAGATGTCAATTATATGCTCTGAGCCCAGAACAAGAAGCTTTTTTCTCTGGGTAATGCAAATAGCACGTCTGAGTCCAGAGTGCCCAGCAGAAAAGTCTGGAGGTCAGCATGAGTAGTATGGTCTTGTTTACACTGTAACTTCTTAAAACTGAAGAAATTGAGACCAGGAAAAATGTTGGCATTCTTATGTTTAAAGTAGTAAAATTCTTGCTCACACAATGTGTTCATTATAATGACAAACCAAGTCTTACACTTTTGCATGCATGTTTCCATGCATTTCTTCTTTCCAATGGGTTTGTCTCAGAATGCTAGAGTTAAATGATTAACCAGCAAAGAACAGTACAGTTGCTTTAAGAATAAATGCTATATAGATCTCCTTCATGGCACCTTATTTCTGAAGAAAAAGGAGCCTCAGCAGCAGACATCTGATATATCTCAGAGAAAATACGTGAAAGTTGCACATTGTTTAAGAGCAGCTTCTCATCCCCATCTCCCAGAAACCTTAGTCCCCCTCACACTTTGCTTGTGCAAACTGTTGTGAAGCTGTCTAACTGTTGAGCAGATTTGTCCTCCTGGCTAGTCCTGGGCCTTTCTGTGGTCCTGCAAAACACTGGACCAATCTTCCTGCACCTTACCTTTAGCAGGGGGCAATTGCTCTTGAAAATAATTTCTCTGGTTAATCCTTTCTTCATATAAAATGCTGTAACAGAAATTCTGTTTTCTGTGTCTGGTTATCTCTGGATACAAGAAGAAGAAATAGCAGAAACTAATGATGTTCTTGGATAATACCAAATACACATGGCATAACTTTAAATACTCTTTATCCCAAAGAACTCAACCTTTGTGACACAACTTTCTACAGATGTTCCTATATGCTAATTCTAATTGTAGAGTTTTATCAAAATATCTAAAAGCCAGCACAATTGCAATTCAGTTTAATTAAGTCCTTGAAGTACACATCAAAACTGATAAGTGGAAAAACATAGCTCTTCTTCAAATATATGTCAGCATATAATCCAATACTCTATAAGAAACTCTTTCCTTGCTTTATTTCTAGATTGCATCACTAGTCATGCACTGTCTTCCAGTGTCTGATGTAGAAGATGGTGCTCCTGCTATGATTTTAAAAGAGATTTTTCTTGAGTAATCCCATCATTAGTTGATTACCATGTTAGAGGGCTCTTCCATTAATTTCTGAGACTGGAATAATCTTTTTTTCTTTGAAGACTGATTTTAGGGGTCCCTTCCACACTTCTGTGTTTGAAGTTGTCATCCTGTCATTCAGCTGATCTTTCCCTAGCTGCAAGGGCTTGATCCCCAAACTATTTAAGGAAATTTGTGTCATGATCACATCTGACAAGAGATGAAGATAGAAAGTTAGTGAAGTGCTCAAGAAATCAGAAGTCTTCATTGCTTTCAAGTCAATGGCTTGCTACAGGGGTGGCTGGTGTTTGAAAATTGAGCTGGAGGCATCACAAACAGGTATTTGAACAGCAGCAACTGTTTAACACTGCTGGAAGATCAAGCAGAGGCAAATAAAGGCTGCTCTTCTCCTGTAAAGCATTCATCAAAGAACCACGCTCACCCTAAAGAACTCTGTTACTCTGAAGGGGTTAAACATAAGCTTTTGTAAGGTTTAAACATAACGGCATCTTCCATGAGAACTTGAAGATTTGGTGTTCTGTATTATATTTTGTGCTGCCCTGTTTCCACATTTTGAGTTGTAGAAACAGAAAAACCACTCTGAGGCAATGGCACATCAAATATTAACATCTTTCTTGTTCATATTAGTATGTCTTCCTGTGTCTCTTTTCACTATTTCTCAGAAGAGATTACTCCCGTTCTTGCCTCCTATACATTCTTTAAAAATCACCTTTTCCAAATTTCATGTCTTTTATGAAAGACCAAGGGTATTTCATTTTCTGTTTGTAATTATGTTAGTGAATTTTTCTTGCTTTATTATAGAGAATTTAAAGTATTAATAGTCTTCCCTATGGCTGCCAGTAGAAAAATAATGTTTCATAAACTAATATAAATATTAGAAAACAACTAAACCACTTCTTACAGAAAATATACTAGAGCATGTTTTAGTACAATACAAAAATTTAGGAGATTTTTACTTATTTATTTATATGTAGATAATTTATATGTGCTGCAGTAGGTAAGTAGTATCATAATATATTTCAAAGCAATTTCCAGAGCTGTGAGCTTTAAAGAACAATTTTGGAAAAATCTGCTTTCCAAAAACTTTTTAGTCCTTCAACAATGAATAAAAAACTATTAATTGAGAGCACACCTCAGTTTATGGAAGTAATGTGCTTTAATTCCTTCTCATAAGAATGTGTGGATGCATTATTTTGGAGTTTCTGCCTGAGATGTGTTAGAAGTGTATGAATATCTTTCATGTAAAATAGTGATATATTACCAGTATTACAGTGACAATTGTTCTGCTTCTAAAATGTTCCTACTTTCTGCAGTATACCTCTGTGGGTCGAGTTCTTGAGTTTGGTTTCTCATTTAGGAGGGAGGCAGGTTTAGCACTGTGACTAAATCTTATAATTCTTTTCTAGAATAAATGCAGAGAGTAGTGGTTAGCAAGTCATACGTTATGTGGAAACTGCTAACAAGTGGAGAACCAATACAAAATTATTAATTAGCATTAAGATAAGTTTCATGCATAACAGACTAGTATGAAAGAAAAACACTAAGGGAAAAGCAAATGTATAAAACAGAAAACTGATATTCCTTTACTTTTAAAATTAATTTAGCTACATGTCATTGACCACTTTTATTTTCAATGTAATAATGATGCATGTGAACTATTTATTTATGTCTATTAAATTATGATATAACTCCTAATTAAGATACTCTTTGGTCTCTTATGAAGACAATTTGACAAGTATTGAAATAACAGAATGAAGTATTTTGGGACATATTATCTTCTGGAAATTCCCTTTAGATTATTCACATAATTCACACTCTTCTACATTTGATACAGTATCTGTGGTGTCCAAAAATGTGCATATATATTTATATATATATATATATACGCAGTAAAAACAATGAACCTCGAGTTCTCTTGAGGTGCTGTGGACCTATGACTTCCGCTGTTTCTTCACACTTTTTTCTTCAGGTCAAACTGAGGGGCACACATCTTTGAAACATTATTAAGTCTTAAACCTCATTTGTTGTGTTTTTTAAAGTGTTTGAATACAGTGTTAGTTCTTGCACAGACATGATCATGATTAGAAAAAAAAAATTGAGGAAAAACAAAAAAAAAAAAAGAGCTGAAGGACTAGATCACTAGGAAAAAAAAGACATATATTTTTGTGTTTCTGTAATGCCCCATCAGAGAATGATCATATATTGCAAAGATATATTTGCTGTCTGAGGTAAGGACAGAAAATCTTAAAGCACCTGATAAGGTGTTTATCATCTTAACACTTTTCCAGTTGACAGTAAAAAAGGGGTTTTTTTCTTCAAAAGACCAAAATTTAAAGGGTGTTGATTTATGTAAATCAATAATTTATCAACTTGTTCTCTTTCTTTGCTGCCAACCAGATGCTTCTAGCTTTGCACTGCCAGACGATGTCAGCTGCAAAGCATAATGGCCTTGTGCTTCATGTAGAAATAAGAACATAAATATTTTAAAAATCTTGCTACAGGAAGTGAGGGGGAGTTAGGTTGGGGGTGAGAGATTTTGCTGGTTTTCTGTGAGAGTACTGAAGGTCTACATATTTTATGGGCTGGTTTTATCAGAAGTGGAGGCAGGGACAGTTCAGTCTGATTTTTATCTCCTAACAAGACTGACAGACCCAAGTCTTTTCATGGCAATTTGTTGAAGACATCTGGTGAAGCTTTCTAGGGGATGAACACACAGCAGAGTGTTTCTCTGGTGTCAGTTGGCATGGCAACTAGTAAAAGACTATTCAACATCCATAGGTTTCAAAAAGGTTGAAGCCTAGTTGAAAATCCATTTGGGCTCCTATCTGCAAAATTCTCCTTTTGAAAATGCACTAAACCTAATTTCAGGGAACCAGGCTGAACCAGTAAGTACAATTGTGGAGCCTTCTGCCTCAAATAATTTCCAAAGCACAGTATTAATGATTCCAGGAAGCAGAGACCTGAGATGATAGACAGCATTACTGGCACTGTACAAAACAGAATATTACCAGAAGGCTGGTAAAGACTGCTGAAGCCTGGGGGTAGTGCAGGGAAAGACAAGATGAGACAGAGGGGAGGAAAAATGCTGTTATCAAAGTTTAATACAGTAATTATCATGAGTCACCACAGGCAAATGACTGATTATGCTTCATCTTTATATATTAAGTAACATAAAGTTTATTCTATACAGGGCATTCGACTCCCTACTTGGCAAGATCATATCACTCAAACACACCCAACAGCTACACAATATAGATGGCTTATTTAAAAAGACTAGCATAGGAAAAGACTGTCTTGAAAAGTAATATTCTCATGTTCTGCACCAAAAAAAAGCAAAAAAACCCACCACCAAAACCCACCAAGTACCTTGTCTTTGCTGAATAATTTTGTGAATATTGAGAATTTGCCACCCTGGGTGTTGCTGTCCCATAATTATTAGCCTAATCATTAATATCTGCAATGCCCATGCAGGATATGACTTTTGAGAAAAGATGCACTTGGACTTTGCTTTTTTCTGGAACCCATCCTTTCACAAATACAAGTGGCTTGACAGCTGTTGCCACTCTGTAGAGTCACTTTCTAGATTTACAATGGTTTCTATAATGGATTACATGGGACCACACTATAGCTGAAGCTGTAATTGGAGAACCATATCAAAGACAAGTAGGGATCATCTCAAGGTGCAAGCTTAGTTATGGAAACAAGATATTCCTTCATTTTTTTTCATACTGGTGTATAAAAAATAGGAACAAGAAGTTAAATGAGTCAGTATAGGATAGAAATCATCTGTGTCTGTTCTGTACAGCTAGTGCAGCAGGACTACAGGGAGAACTTTTCAAAGGCCAGAGGACTGTGGAATATATAGTGCCTATAGATTCTTCCTTCTTCTCAGAAAAATGAAGTACAGCAATACACCATAAAAATCCAGGATAACCACACTGTTGTAGGCTGCTGGTTTCAGTGTGTTTGGGATCATAAACAAATCAGTAATATTGGAATTGCTATAAGGGGAGTATCTGTGTGTATCTGTACTTATATTTCCCTTTCATGCATGATTTTTTCATCTGCTACTGTACTGTATAGGTTATTTGGAATTTATCAGTGGAATATACTTTCTCCTTAATTAAAATTTAAAATGTAAAATAAATTGATTACTGTGTTCAAAATGTTAAGTTGCAGTACAATGTTTCCCCTTTACCTGGACCTCCTTAGGAAACCAGATGTAAGCCTTAACAAGGGTTATCCAGGTTAAATACTATTGCAGTAAACTGTACAGCAATGGGTAATCTGGCTCTAATTAAAGTTAAAACTTTTTCCTCTTCCCTGCCCCCAAAACTTTGCCTGTGATCTTTTCGAATTTATAGCAGGGAATAAAAGAGAATTCCTGCCAAACTTATTGCTCCTCACCTCAAATTATGATTATATATTCTTATTGACTGTGATAAAGTGACAAATATGCATGAATTTATATATGAATTTAAAACTTGCAGTAGAAGCACAAGTTCATCTCTTTTCACTAATGAAATTACATTTGCTATCCTAATATTGCTGTTCCATGAGTTGATATGGATTGTGTGGTCTCTCTTCAGTTAGACTTCCACTCCCCAGTGCTTCACTTCACAGTTTTGGATCTAGGTAGGTGGGTCAGATGAGATAGATTCAGTCTATAACTATGTGTTATTGAAGCACTCAGTGAGTTCCCTTATTAAAGATAAAGCTGGAAGAAATCATTATTTTGGTGCTTTCATACTTGGGACACAAATACAAGATCATAGTTGTTAGGAGCAGAATAGTTGAGAGTTTGTGCCACCCTGATATCCTATTGATATATTTTTAGAAGCAAAGGAGCAATGGCTGTGGGTACTGCTTACATTAGGCTTTAGAACACTTCATTTCAGCAGAGAGTGAAGTTTAATACAGAACTCACAGAATCACAGAACTGTTGAATTTCAAAGGGACCTCTCAAGACCATGTGATCCAACCTCCCCATGTGACTCAGGATTGTGTCCATACAACTTTTAAAGACCTTCATAGATGGAGATTTCGCTCCAGCACTTGGTCACTCTCACAGCAAAAAAAAGGTTCCTGATGTTTTGAGGAAGCCTCCTGTGCGTGTGCTTGCTGCCTCTTGTCCTTTCACTGAATGGCACCGAAAAGAGCCCAAATTCTTTCAGATTTTTACAAACTTTGAGAAGATTCCCCCTTTCCTATGCACTGCTCCTGGAGCCTGTGATCCAGTTGGTTCCTCTGAGGAGCATGCATTTGTTTGCCTTTCAATTCAACAAGAAGAAGTCTGCTTGCATTTCTGTTATTTAGTCCTTTTTTAAGGGCAAATAATTAACAAGCGCTCTGCATGCATACTGAAACCAGTATGATTGAAGCTAACCCTGTCCTGGATGCAGGAGAAGATAATGGCAAGGTCTTCAAAATTTTTAGGCTCTGTTACAGGAATTACTGCAGATGTTGTTTGCCTGCTTGTCCCTATTTCTATTTCTGGGGCAGTAGCATTTATTTTAGTCAGCCTTGAATATCTCCTCATGTGCCCCAGCATTTCCAGTAAACAGATAGTGACCTAAAGAGAATCCAATTAGATGTAATTTTATCCTTTTTGTTTTGTTTCTTGAGCATGTAGCAGCAGAAATTCCATATCAAGGAGAAAACACCTTTTTTCCGTATTTTCCCACAACACGCCTACATTCTTTGTCAGGTAAATCAATTTATCTTTACAAGATGTTGTACTTTGAGGAAACAAGCACCTTGTTTCAAATTGAATCATCCATGTTGAAGGCAGCCCATGGACTTCAGCCTCCACAGATATGTGGACAACCCACCTACAGCAACTACTTTACAGCACCTGTGGGTAGAGCATTTGTTCAGTTAATTTCTTGTCTTGGTCAGTTCTTATCCTAGGTATGGAAATAGCAGCATGCTGTTAGGAGTGCAGCTCTAAAGAGTGTGTTATAACAGTCTGGATTCCTTGTTAGCTCCAAAAATACTAAAACTTTTGAGAGACACTAATTAAAGAGGGAGGGGTGTGGGGAGTTAGGGAGAAAAAAAGAAAGACATTAAATCATCTAGTACCGTGCTTAAAATGGTGATTAAACTTCATTTGCCCTTTCTGTTGTTCTTTAATGTCAATGCAATTGATTTACTAGTCTTCAGAAAAGGAATCCTAGTTTTATTCCTTCTACCTTTTACTTTGTGTACATCAAAGTATTAGATTCAATTTTGATGCAAGCTTTCTTTTAAGGTATGCCTATTGCAATCTGTGAACTGGATCCACTAAGTGAAAAATTAAACTAAATATATATCTTTATTCTGGATATTTCTTGTGCCTGACTATATCATTCCCACCCTCCTTTTTTTCTTTTTTTTTTCCATTTGATATATAATTAAATAGAACCTTTAAACTACTTCTCCTGTGTGTTACGAGGAATTCTCACTACCAGTGAGGATTTAATCTTTTGAATCTCTCTTTTTCTAAGGAGACTATATGCCACAGATATAAAATTATTTGAGTGATCTTCTGTGGCATTATTGCAAAGCCTTAATAAATCACCTGTAGGAGGTTTCCTATCTTTATCTTGGTTTCTGTAGTTGTAAGCAATATTGCTTTATCACTAAAGAAATAGCAGAATGGTTATTATTTAATTATTTAAACAATTCTGACTTGATAAATATTTCACAGATACATTAAAATTATACATTATCTTTAGACAACTTAATTTTGATTGGCTACTGATTAATAACTGAATAAGTAACTGGCCTTCAAAATAAAATATACAGATTACTTAAAATAAATTCTGTTTTCAGAATATCCATTATCTAATCATGTGTGATTTAACAAAATGATTTAGAAGAGCAACTAGACTTAAACAAAATTGACCCTCCTAAAAATTCTTCCACTACAGATGGTGATTTCTAACCAATCATGGCAGGGAGAAGCTATTACTTTATTCTACAAATAAAGGCATACTTTAAAGGTTAAATAAAAGTGAATAGTATAACTCACTCCAGTGAATTCTTCCCAGCTTACTCCCCCAGATGCAACTGCTCTCCATTTTAAACCCAGACTTCATTTTTAATTAATACATATCAAGCTGTTCTTAACCTGTTTTCAACACAGTACTCCCAGTCACACTTTAAACTTCAGATATCCTTTAATAAAAATAAGCTGTGTTAAGATCTCAGGCAGCTCAGGCAGGCACATACACTCATTGTTTTCTGCTCCAAATGAAAAAAGTGTGCTATATAGTAAATCTCTTTTCATGGTGACCCTTCGTAAAATGTTAACTGAAAAGCTTAGGTCTGATGGACTAAAAGTGCTGTGTGATCACTTAGGCTGTACTGTGGCTCTGAGGCTTACAGCCAGGGCCAGCATCAGGTGCCAGATGAAGCAAAATTTTGCCTTGGAGTCTGGCAGCTTCTGGGTGACTAGATCATGGCAAAAACAGACAGAGCCAAAGCCTGCACTCCCTCTGTGTATTTGGCTTTAAAATTAGGTCAAGGGAAAGTTCAGGGCTCTAGAGCAGAACTCAAATATCCAAACAAACAAACAAATAAACAAACAAAAAGAAAACAAATCAAAAAATCAAACAAACCTTACAGTCTGTAGTCACAGAAATGGCCAAACAAATGGGGTTGATTTTTTATAATTTTGATTGGTTGTCCCTAACAACCACAAGGAACTCAATATTTCTGTCCTGACTGGGATACAGCATCCAGGTCTTCTTTATAATTTTTGTGTAAAAGGGTATATCTATCCAGCTGAAGCTCTCCAGAGAGATCAGAAAATCAGCTAAAGTAATGCTAAACAGTTATTCAGATCTACCCTAAGAATTCTCTTAGTTAGTATATTGGCCTGTCTCTCAGGGAACTGGAATTCAGGCAAGCAGGCTTCTAAAGCACTTAAAAACCTGCAGCAGTGCAGTGGAGGTGAAATTTTGCATCAATCTCAACTTCCTCAGTTTCACTAAACTGGCACAGAAATCCTTCCCTGGGTGTTTTAACAACTTCTTGACCTGGAAAAACAGGTCAAGAAAATGAGGATGTTATGAGGAGACCTTACTGTCATTGAGGAAACATTGATTGCTGTAATTACTACTGCTATTAGTAATAGATTTTGCTTAGTCATGCAAATATGATATATTTTATACACAGTACAATTTGATTTGAAGCAGCTGCTTTTAATTGCTGTAAATGCAAGATACAATCTATCATCATAATATATATTATTATAAAACTTTGTTGAAATTACAAATTTTTCCCAGTTTTTAGCATCAGTATAATTCAATTCATTTTAACACTCAATATTTCAAGGTATCTCCAAAGTACCTAAGTTTTGCAAATCAACAGAAAAGATAGGTGAATCCACACTAAGGAACTTTAGCTGTTGAAAGCTAAAACTATTAAAATGCAAAGTAAATATAAGATTTCTATCTTTAATATGTTTAGGCACTGTAACAGCCTACAGAGAGTTCTGGCAAATTCATAATCACCTGAAAGCCAAGGTGTTAACAACTTTGACTTTATCTATTTTCCTTCCACTGGGCCCCTTATGTGGCATAATGTTCATTAAATGATGATTCGTTGTATTGCTACCAGTCATTATTACAAAAACACAAATTTATGACTAGAAAATATTGTTTAATTAATAAACTGTCTAAATTTATGTATCTGTGGTATTACTGGACTGGTATTGTAGTTTGAAATTTGGACATGGATGTCTATTTTGGCAATGAAGTTCTGAAGTGATGTTTCTAATACAGTACCTAGGGCCTTCAGAGAGCAAGGGATGTACATGAGATTGTGATTAAGATTAAAGAAGCTGTAGATTTTTTTCTAGAATTTAACAACTATGTGAAATAAGTTTACAGTGAAGGTAATAAGATTAGGTATGGCTAAAGAAATTGTTTCATCTCAAATGTCTTTGAATTTAAATTTACCTTCAGCTCCACCAGTCTTTATATCTGTAAGATCTGACATTGCATATTCAGCAAGTCAGTGTTCAGTAAGTGTATTAATTTCAAGATGATTTTTTTTAATATAGAGAAGTAAACATCATGTTCACTAAAAAAAAAAGCTCAAAAGTTAATCAAGTAATAATAAGCTTAATGGACTGACATCAATAATATGCAAAGCTTTCAAAGTTATGTATATATATAAAACTAAGAATAAATGTAGGGAGATAAATAGAAAACAGGATGAAATGCAAAACATCTTTGTCAAAGTTAGATCAGGTCATATTAACCCCCTGTGCTGGGTTTTAAATGGTGGTTGACAGAGGAAATGTGTTCTGTGTAGTCAGTCTAGATTTCAGTAAAGCATTTGATAGGGTGCCACAAGGGAAATTACCAATTGAATTTGATCATATGGGGCTAGTACAAGAACTTTTAAAATGGATAAGAGCTAAGTGGGAGGTGATAATGGATTATGCTGTGAAGGGAATAACTAGATTGGAAAAATGTAATGCCATGAATAACATGTGGACCAATTTTGAGACCAGTCTTATTAAATACATCCTTTAATTTCATGGTCAAATCCGGATTGTTAATAGTGTTTTCTGACAGTAATTTTGCAGGGCATCATCAACATAGGGATCTATTGAACTATCATAAGAGAAATATAGAATGATGAATGGTGTGATAGAGGTGGAATTATTTGCATTGTCACAGGAAGCCTGAGGACATATGCCTTTTCAAAAGTTGATTGAACTGAAGAATGTATAGAGAAAAACGGATAGAAATATGTGTATTTTAAAAAGTGCAGTAAGAATTGGAATTGAGACCAGCAGGACTCACAGTGAGGACCTAATGGCCTTCAGTGCAATTTTGTTAGGGCTATGTCAAGTCTGGTCTCATGGGCTGAAAGTCTGCTATTGTTAGAGTTCATTAGATGTTCTCAGGAGCATATATTTGGGATTGCTTTTAACCTAAATATCATCCAGTCTGCACACTCTACATATGACCCAAAGCACAAACCAGAGCATACTGAGAAGGCACAATCAGTTTGTTCAAACATATTCCATGTC
Source organism: Alaudala cheleensis (assembly GCA_013398995.1). Lineage (NCBI taxonomy): Eukaryota > Metazoa > Chordata > Aves > Passeriformes > Alaudidae > Alaudala > Alaudala cheleensis. The sequence continues at coordinate 178,651 of VWYE01011279.1, forward strand.
TAGGGAAATATCAAGAATTTGTCTTATTTGTATAGAGAAAATTACATTTCCTTTAAATACATTGGAAATTGAATACAGCAAATTATTTTTTTAAAGATATTCATACAAAGAAAAGTGGAATAGATGGAATTTTCTGATTATAAACTGGATGGAATTTTCTAATTATAAGAAGTTAAGGTTAAAGTAAGTTCAAAAGATATAGGTTTTCAGATAACATAATGAATTCTACTTCAAACTTTTGTTGAATTCATCAGTGTAATCTCTGGAAAAGGGAAACAGAATTTCGAAGGGCTTCATTACAGCAGAAAGGCACCAAAGCAACCTGCCTCAGGTGTCAATTTTTATCTTTTTTTTCTCCTAAAAGTTGATACAGAAGAATGTGAAGATGGATGAAAGGTAATAAATAATTTAACAGCTACATTTTTTTCAAATTTTCTCTCTGAAAATGTTTGAATTTTTGTTCCGCTCCAATGTGGATTGGGCTCAAGATAGGCCATACTAATCTATACTGAAAAATTTATTCACAATAAAAATCTTTGTAGCAGTCAAACACAGTCTGCTGTCCTCAAACTGCTGAATCATTTGGTCTGTTAAACTCTGTCTTTCTAATCATAAAATTGTTCCAGTTGTTACTTTGCTTATATTACATTGAAAAATCTAAGTTTGTTACATTGGAGGAGCAAGAGCTGAAAGACATAAAAAAAGATAAACACCAAACTCGTTGTACCTTTACATAAGAGAGGGAAGATTCTTAGCCTGAGAGAAAAATGACAAAATTCTGTTCATAGGGCATATTATCTTGAAATATTTGGAGGTGAATTTTCTGATAAGAAGGCTTGCACAAACTTTATCTGTTCTATCTGAAATGTAAGAGAAGTAAATGAATAAATCTTCTCTCCTAATATATTATCAATATACACTACATGCATGTATATACATATTGAGCATACTAACTGTATATATCTACTATGCATATTATTGCAGTGCACTTCTCTTTGCTGTGGTCAATTTATATTTCATATCTTTTACTTAGGGATTTGTTCTTGGGAGAAAAGGACTACTCAGTCCATTAGCTGATCTGAATTTATGATGATTAATTCCTTGATGTTCAGCCATGACAGGAATTACTCTGCTCTAATGAGTAATAAATGCGAATAAGTCATGTGTCCCTATGGATTTCTTAGCCAGAAATTGCATTTAGAAGAAGGCTAATTGTCTAAAATTTATCCAAATTCAATACAAATTTTATTGCCGCTAATTGCCTTTCCAGGTTTTGCAGCAATAAAGATATTTAAATGTATTTGTCATAGCACTTCTGTAAGTGTGTAATGCTCAATAGTAGTAGCAACTGCCATCATATTTAGGATCTTCAACAATTTCTGTAATTCAGCACTAAATCATTATGAGTAGGAACACAATTTTCCATTTTTAACACCATAGCAAATCATGCTTTAAAAATTTTGTTAATGTCTCTGACATCAAACATGGCTTTACTGCTCTTGGTTATTAGTTTTGAGGTGATTTAATTACCATGGCAGTGTTATAAGCAGGATATACTGTAATCAAGACACCTGCTATTGTCACTAGAGTTGTGTCAGAATTATGAAGATAGACTACAGTTTTCAAGTGTTTGCAAGCCAAATGGTATAAATCACTCTAAGATTGAACTGTAGTGCAGAAAGCTTCACAGCTTTAGGCTCTGCATAAGTATCATGCGGGGCGGAGAAGAGATTATTATTATAGCACTAACAATGCATTCAGGATTGACGGAACATATTGCTGTACCTGTGTCTCTGTTCCCAAGATGCAGCTCCCAAGGCCCTTACAAACACTGTATTTCACATAAGTGCTATTGTTTAGGGAAAATGTTTATTGTAAAAATAAGAGCTACAATGTGCTTAAGAAAGATGGTTCCATTTAGGACACAGGATCAACGTCTGTTTGACAAGTATATTCATTGCATGCCGGAGATAATGTGGAAAACCTATTGTGGGAAGTCTATTACAATTAGGGTCACAAATGTTCTGGAATACACTGAACTTAAACTTTATGCTCTTGAAATTATGCTTTCACTCAATTCTACTCCATATTTCTGTGCACTCTAAAGAAAAAGAAAGATGAAAAAGAAAAATGAAAAAGAAAGATGGAAACTTTCCACTTTTTTGTTTTATCCTGCATTAAAAACATCTATGCACAAAATTCACTTAGCATAGGTTACCATTATTGCTACTCTTCTGCTATCCTGCTAAAATCAGGTGGTTTTTTTGAGCTGACAGAGCTTTGACCTAGCCATAAAAACTATTGTTGCTGGACAGAACTGACCAATTTGCTGACAATTTCTTGCAGAAGTAAAAAATCTGCCCAGTTTCTTGGTATTCTGACCTCCTAAACCAAGGGTAAGGGAGAGAACAGGGAATGAGTTTCTAGAAGAGACACAGCTTTTTTTCACATGTTCTGGTTATCCTTCTCTCAGTCTAAATTATGATTAGAGTCCACGTGGTTAAGTGAAACTGGAAACAATAGAGATCGATGACTTACAAAGTCATGAATCCCATGAAATGATGGCTAACAAAGCAGTGAAGAATAGCTGTGTTGCAATCCTCACATTGCCATCCCTGCGAAAGAAGTGGGCAGAGGCCAAGTCATTGATAGAACCTTTCTTTCCCACCCCTAGGTGCTCTCACATACTGAGTGATGAGTGGATGCCCAACATTCTCATTTCCAGTGTATGTGGTTCTTTGGGCTGACCTGGACTATTCACTTGTGACCCTGTTTGGGAGTGGTGCTACCTGTAGATTTATCTGTTTCTGAGAAGTCATCTTTGTCCTGTGCTCAAAACTTCTCAACTTCAAACTTTAGGTGTAAATAGTCTCACTATGATATTACCAAACTGCTTTTTTTTCCTGTCGATTGCAGTGTGCTCAGCAGGGCTTCTTTCCAACCAATGACTAAAGTTTGTTTTAAAGTAGGGGAGAGTCCCTACCTGGTCCTATTGAAGTAAAAAGGGTTTTTTTTCTCATGCTTAAGAGTGGGAGCTGCTGAATCTAGAGAACAAAAGACAGAAGTCAAGCACAATTGCTGTCTTCAATTATGCAAAGGCCACTGTGAAAAGAAAGAGATAATCTGTCTGCCATGCTATAACATATAGCACAGAGAGTCATAGGTTTACATTTTGTCAAGATATAATGTGGGATGTGAAGAGAAGCTTTGAAGTACTAATAATGGGAATGGGAATAGATTTAGGCATAGACAGTGAAGGTTGTGGGGCCATCATCATCTGAATATACTGCTGTAAAATGATTTTATCTTAGGGGACATAGTTTAGATAATCTCTCCAAGCTTCTTTTGCATTTTTAAATATTTTTTCTTTCTGAAGCTGGAAAAAATATCAGTTTAGAAGTATTTATGCCATAAATGACACCTAAAAGTTATTGAAATCTGGGCATTTGAGCCAAATACACAAAGTGCCAGGTTTTCACAATATCTTAATTCCTAAAGATTTCTGATCTTTCCATTGATGAAAAATGAGACTTTTCCAATTGGCTGATAACTGACAATGTGCAGTGAGAACATTTAGCTAAAAGTCATTGTCAAAATATCTCAATCTCAGTGATGAAAAAGGCACAGGTGTGCTCTGTGTAACTGTGGGTTGAATAATAGCTATCCTATTTATAGTCTATTTTTATATTGCTTAGAATTTTTCAGCCAAGATTCTTTATCAGACCACAGTTATTTCTAACAATAATGAACTTGTAGTATTTCTAATCCTTTGACCTTCTGCTTGCAATCTGTTCAAAATTGTGCCTCTTTTTAAATTTATTATTGTTTTTGCTACTCTTATATTACCCTTTACTTAAGCAACTGCATTGACTACTTCTAAAGCTGAGAATCAACTTCAACATTTTATTGTTAACATTAAAGGCTCTTCAAACCTTTTCCCCTTTCTATTTGTGAAATCTGGTTCATGTTTATGGCCCCTCTCATAATTTATGTTTGGCTTCTGACCCATGTCCCCTCCATCCCTACCATTTGCTGTGTCAAAATATCAGGCTTCTCCTCAATTAACACTGCTATTTTGAAAGTTTTTCCCCTTTGCAGAGTTCTGTGGCTGAATCTTTTGGCCTGTTTATCTTAAAAGTAAACCATTTTCTGTGGCTTTCTATGAGAATACTATTGAGAGACATATTTTATGCCTTATTGTGTCATTCTTCCTTTGTTATTTTGCTGTACTCTGATGCTTAAGGGTTAGATATTACTGAAAAATGAAGCAGTTATGTTTTTTAATACTCAGCTTATGCCATTGTAGTTTTTATTATCCCTAGATGTAATTGAATTCTCAGTCATGACACACATGGATAAAAAAATATTGTAATCCTGGAGTTGGAAATATCTTGTCATAATATCTATGATACTGAGAATTCAAGGACCAACACTAACTAGAGAAGGGAAATTAAGAAAGCTTAACACAGAATTACAGACAACTATAAAGAGGAACTACCACTGAGGGGAAAAAAAAAAAACAAAACACCACAAGCCTATCATTAATAAATGTAACCACACAGCAAAAGGAAAAAAATACCATTTAGTATGTAAGTGATGAAGATATTCCACTGGAAAGTTAAAACAAAATGCTAAGAAATTTTATGATTTTTCAATTTTTTTTTCATCAATCAGATGCTTCATCAGATCAAGTCATTTAATATACCAGTTTACATTCAAGCTACATTCAAGTTTACATTATACCAGCTATCATTCAAGACTAAAAGTTGTAATTTACTGGGCATGAGTTCTGAGTAATGATTTTTGTGCCTTCTTCAAGAATATGAGCAAAAGATAATTGTTTACCGTTAAGAAACTGTGATAGCTGCATGCCTCACTGATGCCTCTGCCTGTTTTGCCTGTGCTCATTCCTTGGAAACGCAGCTGGGTGCTGGCAGGTATCATGGTGGCTTCTCCTGATCCTCCATTTTAACTCTTTTCTGAGATTTTTAACTGGTTTTGTATGGCTTTTTGGGGTTTTTTAAGTCTGAATTTTTGTAATGTGTCACCTTGGGAAGGGTAAAATTCAGTTTACTAAAATGTCAGATTGGGACATCATGTTAAACTTACTTTTGTCTGCCTCTTTCAAAAAAATAAGATTTTAAAGGTTGTTACTCTGTGCTTTTTTCAAGTCATGGACAACTCATTTTAACCTCTGTTATGGTGTATCTCCACTGGGACCTTTTCCTATGCATTATGCTGAAGCCACTTCGGTTTCAGTATCTTAAAAATGCTTGGTACCTTTCTGTTCCTTGCAGGCATTTTGCACAGGGAAGAGGTATAATTAAGTCTAAATGAAAAAGTACTGGCCACGTGTAACCAGCCTAGCAAGTGACAGTGCATAGCCTAGCTCCTGACCCACATGCAGAAATTGTGTGGAAAAAAACCAGTTGTCCATGGGCAAATTGTCTCTACTAGGGTGTCAGGTAAAGTATTAAGTAGAACCATGGGGTGCAATTGGTCATGCTCAGGGTCCCATGTCCTCACACCTTGCACACCTGAACATTGGTGCAGGCTCTTTCTGGACTGGTGTCATGAATATGAGTGCCAGTCAGGGATGAGAAAACACAAGGTTTGCTCTTGAGCATTTGCTTTTGTCCACTTTGCATGCCCTGAGACAGCTCTGTCCTGTCTCAGGGACAGAGACAGGGAAACAGTCAATGGGAATGGAAAAGTTACTTCAAAATTTTGTTCCCCATCTGTCGGAGTTATCTCTTCTGAGATTAACCCCGGCAGTATAAATCTTTCTTCTCACCTGCCCATGCTTGAAAGAAGGAATCGGAGAACGTCTGAATTGCGGACTTCAGATGTTTTTTTTACAAATCTTATCTCTCAGTTCTTTCTGTCCAGCGTGAAGTTCACAAGCAGCTGGAAAAATGGTTTCTCTTCCGCCCACAACAGTGGCTGGGCTTTTATATCCTAAGTTACGTTAACATTGTTTTTCTCTAAACACCAATAACTAAAACCCATGTCATGCAGTGAAATTTTACCTTTACCAATCCTAAAAACCCACAGCCCTTTGCAAAGAAGGAAGAGGAAGACAGAAACATGTGCTCTTATCACACTGATCTGCCTCCATCTTTGCCCCATTTATGTCCATGGCAAAATCTAAAAACCCTTCTACACATGCAGTGACATAACAAAAATCACACAAATCAAACCCTTGTGACCTCCAAATTCTCAGACAACCCTGACAGTGCTTTTCCCATGGGCTGAGACCAAAAACCACTACTGTTTCAGGCACAGGCCAGGGAGGATTCACCCCCCCCATCCAGGCTCCTGTCCCATCAGGAGAACCAGAGAGATACTCTGGTCTGCCACACCCATCCACACAGAAACACTAATATGGACAATCCCAAACTGGGGCACAGATTTAACAATTTAAACAGTAATGACCAAGTTTCAGTGCTTGGAAATATTTCTTAACACACTTGCTTTGCTACGTTTCAGTGCAGTTTTCTAAATTTTCTTCTATTTTGAGAAGTCCCAAGGCATGCGATGAATGAATGTATCAGTAAGCAGGCTGCACTTTAGAAATCCCCTGGCATCTCAGCATTTCATGAAGTTCTTTGGTGGCAGAACTGAATCTGCTGGAATGCACTGCAGCTTATGGATGCAGCAACATCTTTCTTAAATAAGGCACAGTTCACAATTCAGAACATCTAAATAAGGCGAAGTTCCTTTCTTGAAATTGAGACTGTGATCATATGGGTGTTCTCTGGAGGAAAAATCAAGCTTATTCCACATTTTCTGAAATTGTTGATAAATCTGCAAAATAGAGCAAGTGCACATAAAATGTAAGGAACATGAACAAATAAATTTTTATTGGCTCTTGAATTACCTTGAACAGGCAATAGTAAAATAAATGTTTAATCTTTTTTCCCCATACCTTTTTCAGTAATTTGTTCTTCTTGAAATAGTTTCAGTACAGTATTTTTTTTAATATGGTAAAATTTTGGATTAATGCTATAGTTTAGTTGCTCAACATTAGGCATATTTCAGATCTCTAACTGAGATTATATATTACATAGTACAGATATACTTTTCTGAGTCTTCTGATTTAAATTCAAGTATTTTTAAAAGTATTTTACTTTCTTAAGACATGAATTGTACTTCTGCCATGAAGCCCAGACTGACTGCACAAAATACAGTCTTAAACAACAGAAAATCACGCAAGTAAATCAAAACATATTTGCATAACTTTTGAAAACTTTGCTTGAAATCAAGACATTTATTCATCAAAACTCTTCCTAATTTGAAAATAAAATTTTTACTCTTATTCATATTATATAAAATAATATAATCTGGTCAAAATTAATATAGTAAATGAGAATTCTGGTCTCATTTAACATAATTTTCCTTTATGTTCTGCTGTGTAAGTAATCTATTAGTTTGCAAGCTTGCAAAGTATTTCTTAAGAATTATTCAAATATTCTACAGTAATGTGAGGCCTGATCACATCTGGACTATCATACTGAAATGTACTGTTCCAGTATGTTTGGTCACATGTAGAAATCTGGCATGGTAACAGGGCTGCAAGCATTGTGACAATGGGGTTGAAACCTGCCTGTACACTTGGGAGCTGTTTGTGTTTGTCTGTCTGGAGTAGGATACAGAAGGTTGAGCAGATACAATGATTTACATGATTTAGATAAGAATTTTCTAGCTTTATAGTGTTGCCAGTGGTGCTGTAAATAAGTTTCTCTCACAGAAATTGTGTAAGAAAATGTGGTGATTGGTAAAGAAAATATCTGTTATTACCAGATTTAGCATGAATGGGTGGCTTTGAGTAGAAAATAGTCTCCAGTGCAACAGTTAAGTAAAAACAAATACACAGTCAAGTTGCTTGAAATGTATTCTTGTTCCTTGTCGTTTTCCACTTTAATCAAAAGGTGAACTAAATAAGTACTTCACTCGAGTCTGAGGCTGCAGATAAGCCCTTGTTTTTGATAAAATCTGAGCACAATATTGAATTTGAAGCCATATTGTTTAGTATATTTGACTGAAGCTTGTCCATTGACATCATATGTGCTTATCTCTGTCCTGATTTTCTAATCTGTTCACTGAGCTATTTACCTGTTTTACAAAACATTAAGTCTGAATTAAATGAGGCAGGATTTTGGCCTCTTCTCATATGGCTTATGAGATGAGAACGACACAATGTTTTCTCCTGGTACCCTCCCCATCATATGACACTGAAGAAAAATTTCCTCCAAGTCCACATTCCCAGAGGAAGGATGATGCCAAAGACTGTCAGGGGAAATGTCCACCACTGCTTAATCCTGCACACTGAAGGGAACTGTGGAGGTATAGGGACTCTGGGGCAGCATTTAATATCAGCCAAATCCTTGGTGATCTTCAATTAAAGACACTGTACCTTAAATTTTCTACAGTTATCCATATGCATATCTCTGCAGCCACTGAGAGTTTAATCTTAATAAAGATTCAGAGAAGATAGGTGTTGGATGCACAGTGATACATGGGGTCCTTCCTGACATGCTGTGGACAGCAGGTTGGCCTGCTTCCCAGTGAACCCCTGTTACAACCCCATGGTATCCACTTCCTTATTGTACTTCAACAGTGTCATTTATGATTCTAGAAGGAGATCTGTACAACTACTGAAGCAATTATTCCTGCAAATGGAAAATAATATAGATAATACCATGGTCTACCTTCTTTCTACAACAGATTTTCCAGAGGTGCTAAAGGAGTGTTGTGACCATGAGTCCCACATTCTATAGGATCTATTAGTCTCTGTAGGGAGCATTTCCTCCTGGTCATGCCATTATAGCAACCTTCTCATACTGGAGTGTTTAGTACTTAAATGATTGACTCACTTGCTTAAAATTGAGCATCTATTTTTTTTTTTTCCATATGAATAAGAATATCCAGTAGCTTAGATAATGTTATTGCCATCTGAGATTAGAAAGATAAGTGTCTGGTTAGAAATGCATGGATGCTTCTTTAAATAAACATTTTTATTTTACGGAATGCTCTTCTGTGTTTAAAAATGTACCTATATTCTGATACACTGTATGTTCATTTGTTGTCTTTGATCTGAGGCCTTTGAACAGCAGTCTGCAAAGTGCAGTAATTCTGGCTTGGGATGAGAGCCCTTGTTGCACGGGAAGATAATAATGAACCTTGTTACACCCACAATTACTATCACCAATGGAAAAGAGCTTGGCTGGGGAGCTGAATCATGGTCGATGTGTCCCTGAGATGTCTGATTGCAATAATGGCAATGGCTCCAGGTGACTGTTCGCAGCTGGCACAAATTAAAGAACCGTTTCAGCTTCTGAATCAACTGCTTGCAGCAAAGTGGTGTAGAAGAGCATGTGCTTCCAACTGCATTGGACCCTATCATTGATAATTAAATCTTCCTCACTTTAACCAGATAACAGACTGTTATCCTCCTGAGTCTGCAGACCGTTTCATTTGGTAACTTAGAGGGGTGAACAGCTGCATTAGAAAAGGAAGAAAAATAATTAAAATTCTGATATTTTAGAAGTCACTATTCTCTGTTCCAGAACTGGTATACCTGAAACAAGCAAGCATATGTCCTCAGTTTGCAGTTCCAAATTTCTGCTAACAAATAGAATGGATTAAAAATACTTTTACTCACATGTCAGACCCTCCATTTTCTTTTTCAGTTTATGGTGTAGTCATGATGTATGCAAAAAAAATTCAGTATCTCCTATCTTATCCATCAAAGTATATGTTATATCATATCCATTAAGCATTTTTACAGGATTTTTTACCTGTTAAAAAAAAATTGCATCATATATGGACTCCAGCAAAAAGTAAGGCAAAAAAAAAGGCAGCTCAGAGTAAGAGGCAGAGGGAGAGGCACAGGAGGGGAAAGAGGTAAAGTTTTTAGTCCAGGCATTTTGTCACTGAGTCAGAAATGAGGCTTTGCATCCTTCATATCCTTCACACACAGGAGTCTGTTTCCAGGATGGAAAGAGATTGAGTGTGTCACCTATTGCACACCTAGCAAGAAACAGGACCTTGTGTACGAAAGAGGCTGTTCTGCTCCTCTGTGAAGCCTCTTGGAGTCATGGTATGCAGATAGGCATTGATTTTCCGGAAAAACAGTGTTTTCCAGGTAAGTCCATGGAAGTCTTTTGCCTGGGTGTTACCTCCATACATTAAAATGAAATTTAAGTGCCAGGAAATGGTGTGGTTTGGAGGAAGTAGAGGAAGATTTCCAATTTTAAATAAATTAGTATCCTGAGGAGTCCATCTGAGTTAGTCCATACTCCCTAAGAAAACAAATAATATTATTCTATTTTTCATCCATTTCTAATTCCTGAGTAGCTTAATGGCTTTTAGTGAAGTGAATCTAGACAACGTGCTTTCCCTTAATAACAATGCTAGCAAAAAAATTCACAAATGTCACAACTCGATGAGTTAAAAACACTGAATCCCTGAGAACATTTTTATTGAGAATTATATGCCACAGACACACACATAATTTATTGATGATCCACAGTAACTTTTTATGTGGTTAATTTAGCCTGTGGTTCATACCTAAGCCCTGAGATGACCTTATATTTGCCATGTGTATCTACAGACTGCTGACATATGGTGACTGAACCTATCATGGCTTCAGTTTGATTTAGTTTACTTGCCTTTGGGGGTGAAGTAACCTAACTGAACTACTACCACCTTAGGTGCATGCTCACATATTATCTCAGTTCAACTAATATATTTTAATGTGATTTTACTTATTTTATTAATTCAGACTAATACTTTCCAGATGTCTCCATATAGACAACTCTTAACTAAAACTGAGTCTTACATGCCATATAGTTCTGGAGCTTTTGCCTGTGTTGCTGGGTTTTTTCGAAATTCTGTCTTCGTATTTCCTCTTCCCAAATGTGAACAGTTTCTTTGTCACTGTCTAAGGTTTTACTCCTTACATAAATTTCCCAGGTGTCCAGATTTCTCTTTCATCTTGAATAAGCATGGCATACAGTTTCTGCTAGTCTTGAATTAGTGTAAAAACAAAGGTTATATTGTTGAATAGAAATGTTTTTGTAAACGTTCTTGAGAAGGCTATGCCAGGTTCATCTCTATATAATCTGCAGTGTAGTGCTCAATTTAATTATCTGGGAAAAATATCTTTCATTTTAAAACCAAGTTTTCCTGTAACACTTTCTAACTTTTGATATTTGTGCTTGTGATCAGTAAAACACTATCTTGCACATCACAGATTTCTCACATGCTTTAATAAATATGTGTATAATTTTGTATGTAACTGATTATAGAAATTAATTCAGCTTTTAAGTAGAATTTATTAATGTATACTAACAGATGCTTTATCACATACTAAATTTCTTTTCCTACACCCACACACTTCTTCAATACATCATGAAACTTGTTTTTTCTTGTAACGCTGCTATTGACCTCCCTTTTAAAAATGTGCAAATTTTTTATATATCTAAGGACTGCAGCTGAGGAAGTATGGACTGCTGCTTGATGAAATTTAGGGTTGTTAAAAAAAAAAAAAGAAAAAAAATATATTTTATCAAGAATAAGCAAAATAAATTATGAATGCTATGCACAGTTCTATAATTTTTCATATGTTCTTTCATATATCAGATGCAAGCTCTAACTTATTTCGGTAAGGTCTCATTATAGCTACACACACACATATATATATACACAAATTGATAACACTGCTCTTAAGAATCAAATGGTCCCAGTGACTTTGAAGTCCTAATACTTTTCACAAACTTCTCCACCTCTGGTATCCACCAGCACAAAGCTGCCTGTGTATAAAATGTTGGAGGAGGCTCCCAGGGAAGGAGCTCCCGCACTGACACCCTGCATGCTCCTGTGTGCTCTCAAGGGCACTCCAGCACTGATGAGTCTCCCAGGGGTCTTCAAGCACTGGTAATTTGCCCAGTCACTTGAAGGTGACGCAGAGCTACCTGCTTGACATGTCTGTGGGACAAATGCACTTCAGAGACTGAACAAAATAGCAAGAAACACACTTATTAGCCATGCCCTAGCCCATATGTATAGCACTGGAGAGGTATATATGCCAGCTTAAAGATGAAATAAGAAAAAAAAATTATTTTGTCACTTAATTGCAAGAATAGTGTCAAAAGATTCTAGAAATAAACTAGGTGTGAAAGGAAAGTCCCAAATTGCAAGCGGAGAAATGACAAGGACCTCCATTTTCCTGACAACTTCCTTGGGGAAAGGGAATTGTTCTAAGGATGGGTTAGGCAGCGCTGACAGCTTGTCTGTCTGATTTGTGCAAAGCACAGTGCCTCATTCATCTTGATTTTCTCTATAATTTTTTTTTCTCAGTGAAGTAATTAGCAAAAGTGGTTATTTCCATATAGTAGTGGTCAGATGATTCAAAAGAAAAGGGAGGAAGAAATTCTCATTTTAAAAGCAAGAGATAAAGTACAGCTAGCAGAATATGGAGTAAATTCATCCCTAAAAAATACAATTCCACAGTTGATGTTAGCCCAAAATCTAGTTTGTTTATTAAATCTATTATCTTGTCATATTTGTTTTCTTCCCTGAACACCTAGCAAAGCTTACCAGAATTGAACTCTGGGACATAAGTGTGCATTTTAATCAAGTAAGTAACTGAAAATAAAACAAGGAAATTCGAAGTTTGTTTATTTTTCTGTTAAAAAAAAAAAACCCTAGTTTACTTCAAAGTTAATTTGTCTTATATAATGATTTATAGAAAGGTTTGAGACTGTAGACATAACACAGTAACTGCTTGGAACATCCTGACAGCCACTTTTGGGTAACTTATTGGTATGGGTATTGGACTGCACAGTTTCTGAATCTGGAGTATTTGTGGGACTATATATAAAAATATCTCATTAAGTTGGTTCAGTAGATGAGTACATTTGAATTCGTTTCTGATCTTGTTGAAAACTGAGATTCTGGGTGGCATTTTCTCTGAGTCCTTGACTTTGGAACTTGATTCTTCCATTGATTCCAAAAGTTAGCTGGCCCTAGGTCACTCTCCAAGACAAATTTACTGCCTCCTTCTGTCTGAAGAAATCCCTGAGGAGAGAGTTGGAGTCTGTACTTCCATTGTGAAGTATAAATGGATTAACATAAGATTTCACAGATTTTTGCAGTTTAAATATGTGAATCTAAGAGCTCAGTAGCTCATTTTACAAATCAATCAATAAAATATAATTTTTAAAAATTTATTATTTAGTGAGCCTTGACTACCAGCTACTTGGATTTATCTGACAAGTGGTTGTAATTTATTTTCTCTTTAGTTACTCTCTAGCTGAATTCTTCTAAGTCCTCTCTTATTAGCAGGATACAGCTCTTCTTTTTAATGGTTCAATCTAATAGCATTTTGTTTGCTTGTGCTGTAGGCTATGTGTTCTTTGATGAGAACAGATTTGTAACTTCTATACAGAGCTAATTGGATTTCTTGATTACCTCATTGAAGCTAACCAAAATGACCTTCCCATGAAGTGGAAGTCTGAAAGATTTTCTTTCAGAAATAATAGTCTTTTCTTTCTGATAAATATTTACTGTTTCAGGTTGGCTAAATATTTCTTTTTTCTCTTTCTTTTTTCTGTTTTATCCCTGAAGGTTTTCTGCCTTCTATTCAGAGTTACATCTCTGCAGTCACACTTACAAAAAAGGGGAGTATTTCTGGACTATAAGTAATTTGCAACAAAAAGTGGGTTCTTCAGTATATGAAGGAAACGTTTTGAGGGGATTTTATCCTAGAAGGTTTGTTTCAAAAAGCTGGTTAAACAAGTCTCACATAACATTTATAAACAGGAAAGTATTACCAATTAATGTAGTATATGACATGAGACACAGGAAAAACATAGATGGGGATTTTTGAAAAAGTTTGCATTGGTAACTTTACATAGACATTAATTCTTGAGTTAAGTACATGTATAGCTAGATCATTTTGGTAGTCCCATCATATCTGACTATAGCATATTTGTAACTTAGGAAATACATATTCCATTAGATTGCTTAAGCCTGAATCATAAAAAAAACTATCAGAAACCTTCCCATCCACCCCTGTAGTACTAATGATAATGTTTTACTTAATTTTTCAGGAAACTTTTCCTGTGATGTTTTTGTTACTTGTTTAATGCAGCTTTTTCAAGTTCCACAACGATAGAGCCCTTCAAATTTATTGTCAAATGTATTCATCCACATGAATATGTTCCTTAGAACAGGTTGACCTTTATTGCTTTCAAGACTGCCAGGAATGGTCTGAAAAACAACTTAAACGAACACGTAATTTTAGGAGTCTGTTCACACACTTGGATTGTGTGGCTCTGTGAATAGCTGACAAATGCAGAGATCACCAGCTGAGCTGCACTGACACATCCCAGGAAGGAGGTCACTCCATAGCATAACAGGCTGAGTTGTGATGTTGGAGCTGTTGGTAGTTGCCTCCAGACTTGTCGCCTCTGGGCTCAGGGTCCCCCTGCCCTTAGTGTTGTTCAGAGAATAGATTTCAGATCCCTGTCCAGCAGACCCTAGCACCTTCTGTTGCTTTTTCTTTGCAAAGAAGCTAAACCTTTGCATCCATGGACAACTTAAAAACCAGAGAACAAAGGGAAGAGAGAGTGAATCTAATTCATTATATCTGCTGTTTATTGCAAGAAGTCCCCTAGATATTTACAGGAAATTCCAATTACCAACCCTGCTTTGAGCATTTCTCCACTTATATATGAGCAAAACATGTTCTGCATGCTGGAAAACTCCATTTCTTGTATTTTTTCCTTCTGCAACCAGGGCTCAAAAAACCTACTTAGTGATAAAGGGGTTTTTTGGGTTTTTTTAACACAAAATACTATTTAATACTGTACATATATGCATTTTATGGATATTCACCAACAGAAAAAGATATAGGTGAAAAAACAAAATGAAAACATATGAAATGGTCAGCAACCTTCATATAAGACAATCTGAATATTTTAAGCTTCCTCCGATACAAGTATCATGTTATTTGAAGGTATGGGGGAAAGAATGAATCTTGGTTTTAACCACTTTCTTTGCCATAGATATGTTTATTAATTTGCCAGCAATTTGTAATGACATGACTGTACAATTCCTTGGGACCTTTAAATTCATTCTGTTTTTCTATCCCATTTTGTAATTTAGTGAACTGTTACTGATTACAGAAGGATTTTCTTCACGTCACCTTTCTTTAAATCATCCAAATATCAACTGAACTGGCACTTTCATGTGGAAACATGCCCTTCTTTCAAATATATTGGAGTGGAAAATAAACAGTCTTTTATTATTTAACTGATTATACACATTCTACAATATTTGTTTACAAATATTGGTTATGTTTCTATTGCTATTTTGCATTCTGAATCTCTCCTTTTCCAGGTTTCCATAGCAACTCTTGTAGAGCTTATTCATTAGAAAGAGTTCTGTTTAATTGATCTCCTAATGTATAGCTTAATAGTAACTGTTAAGCAGTCTTTTGTTTCCAGGTCATATTTAAGGTTCATACATTTGCATAAAAACGTCTCATTAGCTCAAACCAATCATTACTAGTAATTGTCTTCCTTTAGTTTTTTAATAAATCCTTCATTGAGGTTTTACAAATAGCAAATATTTATAGCTTGTAGAGAAGTCTTTCTCAGTGAGCCTGGATGCTTTGTTTCTGTCAGCAGCAAGAAAATTACAGAGCTTCAAAATTTTTGATCACACAATAAAAAAAGGTGTCTTTTTCTCCAACTGAAATTTAAACAGACTAGCTACAAGCCAGAGGCAATACTTAACAGCAGATTTGCAATATAGTACAAGCTTGTACAAATATGAATAATGATGTAAAAAATGCCCAAGAATAACAGCTAATTTCCCCACCACCACTGACACCATGGAAGACATTAAATTCTTGCACTAAGTTGTGTTGCCCACAGCTTCCTTACCTGAAACTAAGTGAAGATATTTAAAAGTACAAATTGCATGTAGACATTAATTTTTAATTGACAATAAGGCAGCCAATTTGATATCTATGATTGCTACATGAAGACTTGAATACAACCTTGTGCTCCTCAGCAATTGCAGATCTATATGATTATGAAATGAGTTTTACTCAAGATCCACTGTGTATATGTACCTTTGCAAATATACAGCTTAGTCCATCTTCTTGTGTATGGAAGGACTGATGCACAAATTTGGACAAGCCGAAAATAAAAGACTTTCCAGTGAAAAGAACCAGAGGGAATCCATTTTCAGCAGTGCAAAGATACTTTATTTTTTACCTGTTCTTCAATAAAAGGTTTCATATCCCACTCTAAAAGCAGTTAATATTGAAAGAATAGTTTAAAATAATATCATCAGGCCAAAATGCATAAATATAGGTCACACCATCATGCTAAGCTCCAGAAAATGTAATTAGCAAGTGTAACCTTTTCTTCTTTTCCCCTTTTCTTTTTTTTCCCTCTAGCATCCTTGACCTCTGTGTGTCTTTACAGAAACTCTAATAGCATTAACATTATGCCATGATTAAGAAGTTAGACAGCACAACAATGCTGCTTGACAAGATATTTTTACAATCCTTTTTGATGTCATTCTGTTGGGATTGAATGTCCTTTGAACTCTTGGAAATTAAGTGGACGTTCAGTGGATGTATTCTCATACGGTTTCTCTTTGTGTTATCTGTTAGGTCTCTTCTGCTGTTTGCAATGAAGGATTGGTTTGCATTTATCCTAGTATCTATAATTTTGTTAAACAGTAACTATTCATGCATAGCATGGATTTCAGAATTACATTTAAAACCTGAATTTACTATCACTTTTCAATATGTTGAATGTATGTTTTAAACAAATTGTATGAGGTCTATGCAAGCTGAGCTGATAAAAAATGCTGAGCTTCTGTTTCCTGAACTGTTTTCATCAATTAACATCAGAGTTTAACTATAAACAGGAACCCAGCCCCCAGAATACTGGCAGTGTAATGTCATTACTGGTTGTACCATATTGTGTGTGCCCTAGTCACATTATACAGGCATAACCATAAAAAAGGGAAAGAGACTGAAAAGTTCTGCTTAAATTAAAAACATGCTGTCTGAAAGTACCAAAGCTTTTAATAGAGTAAAAAAGGGCATTATCATGGCATGAATTTTCCTTTCCATATCAAGGCACCAGATTAAGTGCACCATTTAAGTTGTATATTTTCAGCTAGAAAGGAAAACTAATCAATTCTTCCTTAAATATCTCTGGTTTTTTAAATATAGTAAGATGAATAAGAACAATTAATTGCACAAACCCCATTTCTTCTAATAGGAAAAAAAGAAAACAAAAACCCAAAGCAACAACAAACAACAACAAAGGAAAAAAAAAACCACATGGAATTTCTGAAGAATGTCACAGGAAGAGATGCCATGGAATACTTGACACTAACAGGTTCCAACAAGTCAAGAAGTATCAAACAGAATGAAAGTAGACAATCCAGGAACCAAGCATCCCAGTGACATTTAAATTTATGAATCCAGAACAGGAACACTGCAGTTACACCACAAGCAGAATTTCATGCTTAAGAAAAAGATGCAAGGATTGAAATAGAAGCTGAAATTGCATCTGTTGTAGAAAGTAGTAAACCCAAGTTAGGTTATGCCAACTGTATCATTTCACTTTGACATGACAAGACAAAAGTCCAGATAATTGACAGTACAGTTGTGCAAAAGGCTGAAAAAATGGGAAAATGCGGAAATTCAGAGTAGCATAGCAAACTGAAGGGAAACAGAGGGGAAGATATTTAATTTATGCTGCTGCAAGGGTTTTTTCACTATTAAGGGGATGAAAAATTGATTTAGTTATTGATTAAGTGATGCAGAACACTAGAGAGAAGTAACTCTGAGAAAAACACCCTAGTTCTTTGATGAAAAAAAAATTATTTATTCAAAAAGTATCTTGTTAACAGAATGTTATTAACCATTCAAAAAACAAGACTTATGATCTCCTGTCTTGGTCAGGATTTGTGCATCAAGACACCATTTTCAACTTGTGAGCTCAAACTGTGGGTTTTTTGTTCCCTGAATCAGTTGCCTATTTGTATAAAATACAGAAATTCTTATCTCTTGTCTCATTTGTTTGTGATGTCTTGTGCTTTTCCAGTGCACAATTCATCCTCTGCATTGTAGACAGACCTAACTCAGACTTTTTTCAACACTCATCAGTTTAAGTGCCTCACAAACTTTAGTGGCTTAATTTGTCAGGTGAAAGGCTATTACTTCCATTGTACAAATTGTACCATTGTACAAAAAGCTAAGGCCCAAAGAATTATTTTCTTAGAGAGATTTCTATTTCTTGGAAGCTGAATACAGATTAGAGTGAAGAATGTTGATTTCAAGATCTGAAAGAGCAATCTGTAGTGGGCACAGATTCTTTTCTCTCTGTCAATTTCCTTCTGCATTGTACCTTCTGTTTTACCTGCTCCAAGCAATCTCTCCTCCACTTTTTCTTCCTTATTTTAATACTGCCTCTTCCCTGTAATCTCATTTGCTTTTACAATTTCTCCTGTTCAGCATTTCTTAGTCTTCACATTTCACTTAAAACCTCCTGACTCACTGAGTTTTCTGTTAGCTGAGTTTCACCACTGAAATAACCCATGACCTGCCCAGGTTCATGAGGACTTGCTGACTCCTTGGGCCACTTTTTGGGAATGAGGTGTGAAATAAAGCACTGCATAAAACACCTAGTAATTCAAGGCAAATGAGCTGTAATGGGAAGATTACAAGGCAGAGTAAAAGGTTCCTTGCAAAACGGGAGGCTTCCCAGAAGATAAAGCAGACTGATTTCAGGATTCCTATTTATCTGTTAAGGAGCACCACAGTCAGGGGCATTTCCAGCAGGGTGTGCAGACACAAGCAAAGCAGCTAAAGGGGCAGCTGGCACCTTGGGGTCCATAGCAGTTCCAGAAATGTATCTAGTGGAAGGGATATGCTCCAGTGTGAAGTAGGGTCAGGTGTTGTGGTATGTCCTATCCTGCTTGTACAGCCATTTCTGTCACTGCAAAATACTGGTTGGGAATGATTTTGTGCTGGGCATGGTCTACTGGGAATGCCAGTGGCCAGGAGTGATAACAGCAGTCTCTCCTGCCGCAGGTGAACTCTGACAGTTGTAGCAAGGCTATAAAAGGTAAACAGGCTTCACCAGAGGTGATAAGAGGTAACAAATGGGGGGTCAATAAGAGGGACACTCCCAAAATCACAGCCCAAGGCCCTGTCTGACTGAAATGGAGCTCATTTTTCCATAGCAGCCCTTACAGTGTTTTGCATTGGTAGCTGGAAGGGTGTTGATAGCACATCAGTGTTTTGGCTACTGCTGAGCAGTGTTGTCCTGACTTCCCTTCTCAACTTCCCCCCTCAAGGGGCTGGGGGTGGGCAAGATCCTGGGAGCTGACCAGAGGGGTATTCCATACTGTGTGACATCAACTCAGACACAAAAGCTAAGGGAGAGAGGAGGAATGAGGGGGGCATCTGTTATTCAACAATGTTTGCCTTCCAGAGCATCCACTCTGTGTGTTGATGCCCTGCTTCCCAGGAAAACTTTTCCCTTTTCTAATGCATGTGCAAACTTTTTTTTTTTTTTTTTTTTTGCTTTAATAAACTGCCTTATCTCAGCCTACGAGTTGTTTTCCATCTTAATACCTTAATCTCTGCCCCCCCATCCCACTGGGAAAGGGAGTGATACAGTGGTTTGGTGAGCACCTGGCATCCAGCCAAGGTCAAACCACTACAGGCCCCTGAGGACAAAATGAAATACGTGAGTGATGCAGAGCAGGAATTTTCGAGGAGTATGCTACTTCTGGCAGTAACAGCAAGGCTCCCCACTCTGTGCAGGCCCAGCCCCCCATAAAACATTTGAAGACCTATGGCATTGAGAAGGGCAGAAGTGTTCTCCTGAGGGAAAATCCAGGTAGACAGCTTTGTGTACTTGGTTGGGATTGCAGATAAAAAGAGGCAGCAATTAGTCCTTGCTTTTTGTGACTCATGTGGGGAGACACACTCATTTGCCAGTCTGAATTATCTTCAAGAGGGATGTTAACTAAAATTGCTGGGATTAATAAATCTTGGATCTCCTTTTAAGGATAAAACATGCAGGAACAGCTAAGAAATTATGAATTTATTTTTATAATATTTGCTTAGAATTATAGTTAGATAAAGTTACTGTCTACAAATATTGAGATTTATACTGAGTGAGCCGAGGAATGTACGGGAATGGATATGGCTACCAAGTTGTATCTAAGCTCCTCCCAGTAAATTGTGGCACAGCAAGAATGATCTAGTAATTATATAGAGCTAGAACAGTCTTGTGTGTCTTTCTTGCCAATTTCTTCTCAATCCAGTGAGAGAATTGTGTTTTAGGGCAAAGTTGGTATTCCCAAATAGCTCTAATACCAAGCTTTGCTTTCTTAACAACATACACTCTGAAATCCCAGTCTCTGGGATGGAAATTGCAACCACATAGCTAGTTTATATATACATTAAAAACTGTCACAACAAAAGGGAGGAGGCAATCTCAGTGGAGGGTGTTTGCCATTTCTGCTTCCCTTCATATGTTTATTTCCAGAATCTTATCACTATTCCTTCCTGGGAGAAGTCTTTGAGCACCCTACCCCCATACAACTTACATGCATTGCAACTTGTTCTCTTAGTCTCCTTATTTTTCAGAGTTTTGTAACATCTATTACTACATGAAAAAATTAAAGGGAATTACTATTTTCCACATATGGATGTGATCTCTGCCATACCATTCAAGCTGAGGCTGAAGAATGGATCTGCTTTATTTATTGATATGGATGTAGCTGGGTACTTGAGTCAGTTACAAACTATCAGACCTTCATGCTGTGAATATTTGTGGGGATGCAGTACAGCTATTGGAGTGTGACACTCAGTAGTGTGACACTCAGTCATCTGATAGGTTGCTCCTTTCTCCATCATCCTGCAGAAATTCAGGGTGTTGTCTCAGAGAATAGGAATGAGAGAATGCAGTAACAGAAGCACATGAGAGGAAGATCTTTAGGAAGTGTTATATTTGATGAATTAATATCAAGACAAAATGAGTGGTAACAATACTATCATTAGCTAAAAAGAATTCCTTGGACAATGGGAGAGAATGGGAGAATGTGAACAATGCTATAATAATCTAAATGAATTAATATATTATTCCAAGAAGTGTTGACCTGATGCAGTGACTTACTCAGCCTTCCACAGAACCTAGATTTCCCATTTCCTGTTTCTCACAATAGTTTTAATAATTATAGTTTGGTTTCAAGATAGACTGGAATTATATTCAAATTTCTTCATCCTTTTTTCTTAATTTCAGAAAAGACTACTGATTTGAAGATCAAGAAATAGCACATAGTTCCTGTCAGATAAGAGGGAAAAGATAGAATATTCAAAGGATCCTACCAAAACATGAAATTTGGATGAAACATGTAAAACATGCAAAGCTTAACAATACAAAGAATGAAATCACCTAAGACACTTTTATACTCATTATCATAATGAATTTTCCGTGCATATAGCTAATTTCATTCAAATTACTGCCCAAAATAATGAAAACAATTTATAAATAAAAGAAATAAATGTCTTGCTTAGCTACAAAAAGAAATATGTAAATTCCTGATTATCTTGAGTGAGAATAAAGTAACATACTTGAAAGAAAATAAATGTCTATTTGAGCTAACATTCAAAAAATGAAAAAATAAATACATTGAGAAGTAATTTTAGGAGCTGGAGAATATCAAAAAGGGAAAGAAACACAAGAAGGAAGTATAGTTAGAAGCCTTTAAAATATAATTATAAATTGTAATTTAGAGTATAACATGACAGTTCTGAAAGACTGAATGAGAACAAAAATGAGAATAAAAGGAGAAGGATGGTGGGAAAGAGTCAGTGATCACAGAAAATGCCACAGTGAGAATTTGAAAATGAGAGCACAGATGAATCAGAAGACTAAAGTGAACAAAAAAATAAAAAAAAAAAAAGGGGAGAGATGTCAATGAATACAAGGCTAAAATTACATTTCCTGTAAGGTTTTGGACACACTGATGCTGCTGAAGGGAACAGCTTAGAAGACCACAGCATTTAAAAACCAAGACTGAACATACCAAATGTATCCAATGTATATTTTTAAAACCACAGTAAATACTCTGTATGTTGTGCAAGAAATATCATGTGAAATACCATTTTACATATTCTCTATAATACTTCTATACTTCTATATTCTATATTTTATTCTTCTATATTACATCAGTAGACCAAAGATAGTTTGTGGTGAAAACAGTTCACAACCATAGATTTTAAAATCAAAAAACCCTTTTAGACTTAATAGACTAACTGTTAGGAATAATAATTGGGATACTAAAGCCACAAAAAATCACATCTTCAGCCCTGTGCTTAGTCTGATAACTCAGAAGGTCATCCTGTAGCCTGATAGGGTCGGAATATTAAAAGAATCAATAATTTAAATAATTATTTAGTACTTAACTTATTACATGTTTTATTTCCTGGAAAGTCTTAAACAAAAGTATTTACCAGTTAGACTGAAAACTGGTGCATTGCCTCCTATGCAAAACCTTTTGAGGGAAATAAATGGAGAACTATACCTTAACTCAGCCTCACTTAATGACATCTGATTTAATAGAAAACCTGCTAGTGCAGAAAAGGTGTTAACTTAGTTCAGTTGTTACTGGTTATGCAGAAATTAGTTCACTTCACAGGGAGCCCAGTTCAGACAAAAGAAAAATATTAGACAGACAAAAAAATATTTTTAAAATACAATGAAATTTTCAAGATGCAATATTTAAGCAACACAATGAATCCATCCCACCCTTAAGGTTTTTACATAATTCTATGCAGCCCAAGACCAGCAACATGCTTTTTAAGTCAGGATTAAATTGAATGGAATCCAAAATAAAGATACCTCACTGAGACTGTTCAATTAAAGCCTTCAGAGCTGAGCTTTTGTCTAAAGTACCCTCTTATTTTTCTTGCCTGAAAAAATTATGAAAAGCACCTAACAAATAAAGTACTTTCCAGGTATGGTTAGATTATTAGAGTTAATTATCAAAGTCAAGAACAATTAATGCAGCAAGCCAAAAACCATAGGTAATTTTTCCTGAATTTGCCATATATAATCAAAACCTTTGTAAGCCTTTTACAGAATATAGTAAGGGCAAAAGCTAATTTATGTACATTTAGGAAACATTCATTCTCTATGTAAAAAATGTAAGCCAAAGTTGGACTTCTTATACAAGGAAACAATCAGGTTTGTTCAGCACTCATGTTCTAAAGGTCTGTTGCTGTTAAACTGTTAAGTGAAACATAAATATATGTATAATATAAATCCATAATGTCATTGGAAATATGAATGTGCCATTGAATCTCATCTAGTAAGGTTTTTGACTGACAGCTCAAGCCAGAGTTACCAATCTGAAACAAAAGGAGAAGGAGAAGAAAGAAAAGACTGATGGAGCAATCTTGCTCCTATTCAAGTCCATGTAACACTCTCATTCAAGCATGATCAGGCTCCCTTTGTGCTCTATACTAAGTACATAGTTTCACCACCTTAGTGCAACAAGGCTTACCTGAGGAGAAGGTGACATTTAAAATTTCTCTTGGTCATTAGACTTAAAATGATCACCAACATACTCATTATGATTGTGTTTATACTATCAGTACAAGGGATTTTAGCAAAAATTAACTTTAAAATCTGAGGATCTTTATTTTTCCTGAAATTTTCATAATTACAAACTGAATTTAATTTGCTTGCCTTTTAAGTCTTTCACTACTTATTTTACTGATATCTTTATATCTTAGTACCACTTATTCTGAAACAGATAAAAGCTATTTTTTTTACTCAGCTACTTACTGGGGGACCTATGTAAACAACCTTTTACCAATTAAGCATTGGGGTTTTTTTAGTTTTCTTAACAGCGTCATATTTCTTTCCAGCAGAAATCTAGCAGTAACAGGTGTACATTCTGACAAAAACATCTTCCTTCAAAGATAGATGGAATTTGTAGAGTCACACATCTAGGTGTACTGCATTTGCATATCAAGAGTTTGGTAGCAAGAAGGCCTAGGGGAGGGCTTCTGGGAGAAGATTCCAGGAGTTGTCTCCATGTTGGCTAGGGCAAGTGCCAGCCAGTTCTGAGAAGGACTTGCCCAAGCACATTGGTGGCAGTTCCTCAGGGAGGAAAAAAAAAAAAAAAGCCTGCTGTACAAGTGCAGCCAGGATCAAGGAGTGAGAATATGTGGGACACATATTCACAGTCAGGGAAGCAGGGACACGAGGTGGTCCAGCTGCTGGAGAAGAGCTTCCCCTGTGAGATCACAGTGAGGCAGCTGTGCCCCTGCAGCTCATGGAGGTCACGGTGGAGCAGAGATCCACCTGCAGCTCACAGAGACCCATGGAAGAGAGATGGACACTCTTGAAGGACATGTGTCATAGTGAACAGCTCACACTGGAGCAGGCCTGACGGCACCTCTGGACCCTGTGGACCCCTGGAGAGAGGAGCCCACACTGGAAGAGGTTTGCTGGAGAGATCTGTGACCCTGTGACCGACATGCTGGGATGAAGAACTGTAGTCCATGGCAAGGACTCACATTTGAGAAGTTCATGGAAGACTGCCTCCTGTGACAGCAACTCCATGCTGGAGCAGGAGAACGAACCTTTCCCTGAGAAGGAGCAGCAGAGACAATGTCTGTCTGATGATCATAATTCCCATTCCCTGTCCCCTGCACACTTTGAGGGAGAAAAAAAATGAACAAACTTGAGTCCAGGAAGAAAGGAGGGGTNAAAAAAAAAAAAAGCCTGCTGTACAAGTGCAGCCAGGATCAAGGAGTGAGAATATGTGGGACACATATTCACAGTCAGGGAAGCAGGGACACGAGGTGGTCCAGCTGCTGGAGAAGAGCTTCCCCTGTGAGATCACAGTGAGGCAGCTGTGCCCCTGCAGCTCATGGAGGTCACGGTGGAGCAGAGATCCACCTGCAGCTCACAGAGACCCATGGAAGAGAGATGGACACTCTTGAAGGACATGTGTCATAGTGAACAGCTCACACTGGAGCAGGCCTGACGGCACCTCTGGACCCTGTGGACCCCTGGAGAGAGGAGCCCACACTGGAAGAGGTTTGCTGGAGAGATCTGTGACCCTGTGACCGACATGCTGGGATGAAGAACTGTAGTCCATGGCAAGGACTCACATTTGAGAAGTTCATGGAAGACTGCCTCCTGTGACAGCAACTCCATGCTGGAGCAGGAGAACGAACCTTTCCCTGAGAAGGAGCAGCAGAGACAATGTCTGTCTGATGATCATAATTCCCATTCCCTGTCCCCTGCACACTTTGAGGGAGAAAAAAAATGAACAAACTTGAGTCCAGGAAGAAAGGAGGGGTGGGAGGAAGGTGTTTTAATATTTAGCTTTTGTTTCTCACTATTCTACTCTAACTTGATTGGTGATTCATTCAGTTAATTTCCCCACATCATGTCTGTTTTCCCATGACTTTAATTGGTGAGGGATCTCTCCATGTCCTTATCTTAACCCATGAGCCTTTCACAACAACCTCTTTCCTCTCTCCAGCTGAGGAGGGGAGTGATAGAGGGGCTTCTGTGTGGAGCCAGCATCCAAACAGTGTCAATCTCTCTCTTTTGGGATGAAAAGATGTGTCTAAAACTAGAATATGGGAAAGTTCTTTCCTTTCTGCATTTTAGTATTGGAAAAAAATTGCAGTTTATCCATAACCCTTAGAAACTAGTTTAAAACATACCTGATAAATATTACAACCCCTTTCAGTGTTTCTTGCAATGCTTTCAATTCTGCTTCAGGCATGCACAGAATGATCACAGTTTGCACATCTATTTCTTGTTTAAATTAACTAGAACTAAAAATAGAAAGTGGTATGTGTCCTGATTAATCTGACCCGGTCAATATGCTCAGAGTGCAGTTAAAACAATTTATATTTAAGATGTGTTTGTTTCTATTAGTATAACAGAAAGGCACAAGAGGGTGTTTAGTGCAGGGTTAACTCCCATCTTTACAGGAAGTTTCTCAGTCTTATTCCTGCCACCTCAGCAGTCCTACAGCTTGCCATAACAAAACAGAGTCTTTGCAGACTGAGGTTTAGGGTTGAGGGAAGCACCAAACATGCAAATGAAGCACTGGACTTTTTACACTCTCCACTCTTGCAGCTTTTAATCTTTCAAGTAATTAAATAATCCTGACAGAATTTAAATTTCCCTTTTTGGACAAGTGTGCTTACAGTTCAACTCTTCCTTTTTTTTTTTTTTTTTAATTCTCTATCTTTTTGTCACTTTTGTTTCATAACCGTTTTTCTGCTGTGTCGCAACTGCCTCAGAAAGAGATGAAGGGCTTCAGTTGCTCTCTTCTACCCTTCCAGCTAGGCTGAGGAATTCATTGTGGATCACCACCATGTGAGTAAATAAATATATTAACAAGCTATAGCCATGATGCCGAAGGTCAGATGCTAACTATACCAGGGAAATGAAAGTGCATGCCTCCATCCCTTAATTTAGGAACCTGAGCTAATAAGAGGAATGTGTTCCAGGGATTGCTTATGGTGGGTACATTACTAATTTAAAACCAGCTCCCTTTCCATACTGACTGTTATGAAATTACAAGTTTAATTGCTGTTGTCTTCTCATGAACTTAATAACAACTACATCAGCATATGATATTTTTATTTTCATTGTCATGGCCAAGCACAGAGATGAGGGACATTTGTCTGTATTCCTCTCACTGGACACCACATGCAGTACCTCCATGTATGTAGCATCTCTGCTTTGTACTTGCTTTAGGATAACTGCCTCTCTCCTCAAGGAGGTATATGGATTCTTATGCTGGTTCATTCTGCACACAAATGAGGAAAAAGCTGGATTTACATTGTCCAGTGAACTGAACTGCTGTCAGATTTTCAAAGCCATATGACCTCAGAGATCTTCCTGCTGGACTTTCAGAAAGGCTCAGCAAACAGAGTGGTCCTTTACTTTGCTTAAAAGCAGTATTGTCTTCTCCTTAGGTTTGCTTCTAGATGTAAATACTGAGCCTTCAAACACTACCTGTTTAAAGACAAAGTAGGTCATTATCTGTATGTACTGAAGTAAAGAAGAATTTTAGTTTCACTGCAATTTTTTCCTTGAGGAGATAGTGGGATCTTGAAAAATAACAGACATTTCAGAACAAAAAGTGAAGTTCTCTTTCAAATCCAATTTTAAAAAGTATTGTCGACCTTTTGATGTTGGGGAAGGGTCTTCAGAATTCTTCCTACTGACTTTAAATTCATTATATTTCATAAAATTAAATTAAATTCATAATAATCATACTTTTAAATTTATAAAATATATTTGGTATAAAAACCCAAATGCTATAATTTTAAGTGTATTTAAGTGTATTTATTTTGAGACTGATTCTTAGGTGTAGAAATTATGATACTAATTTAGCCAAATAGCAGCTCTGGTGAACACACTTTGCTCGAAGTCCTTTAAAATTGAATTTAATGAATTCAAATGAATGAAATTTGAATTCAATGAATTTAAAATTCATTGAAGACTGCGGCAAAAAGCAATGAGTGCCTCCCACACCCATATAGCAGTGCTAAAAATATCCTTTCAGTGGGATGCAGGCTTTATTTTAAAACATATGTTTTGCAGCTCTAAAAGTTGGAGAGTAAAATCAATGAACTGTCTGAAATTACAGAAATTGACCTTATGAAAGACTCAATTGTCTCAAGTTTTGTTTTAAGTAAAATGGTTTCCTTATCTGTACATTAGTGTTAGTCAGATTCAAATCTGAATCTCTGAATAAAAAAAAACTCCTACAGATTTGTAAAATTTCATATTTAGTTAAAATCTAAAGAAAGCTAAAGGAAAATGAACACTTTAGGAATATTTCAAATGATAATGTCATTATGAAAATATTAATAATTATTGTTTATAACAGTTATAAGTACAGTCAAAGACAGTTCAGCAGCTCAGGTCATTCTCAAGTAGTCCCGGTGGGATTCAGGGCAGCTCAGTCAGCCTGGCAGCAGCAGTGACTTGCCTGCTCTAACAGATGCTTCCTGGTCACACACAGGTGGGAGGAGGCAGTGTGCAGCCTGGCTTTGCAGCAGCATCCGTGTCTGCTTGCTCTGGGATGCACCCACACAAGGGAAGCTACGGTTTTCCCTCAGGCAGCCTGTGCCAGTCAGTGCCAGGCTCACGTCTTTGCTTTGTCATGGGAAAGCAGTGACATCAACAAAACAAAATAAAACAAAGCAAAAAACCTCTCTCCATTTCTTTCTCACATTTGCTTTAGCTTAGAAGAAAGTTATATTTGGAGCAGATGGAGGAAGATGTTCCATTCACTGGAACACCAAATTCCCCTCTTGATTCTTTCCTTCCTGGTTGTGACAGGCATCCTGTATTGGACCCAAGAAATTCAATCTGTTTTTAATCCCAGGGGTTGCAACAGAGTTTTCAAACAGGTTGCTGCTACTGATTCAAGTTGCTTTACTCTTTAGTCCTTTAACAATAAAGCTGCTAAAAAACATATTCACATTCTTATTTAAAGAAAAAACAGAACCTTAATATTTCTTTAAAATGTTTGCTTATTTTATTAGCCTAGCCAGGGTTGGTTTAATTCTGAAAAAAAAAATCAAATAGAAATTAGGACATTGTTGAAGGTTTTTTGACCTAAAGGAACGTATAATAAAAGTTATATTAGTTTTTATCTGTGTTAATATAGACATTTTTCTCTCTAGACTCCTTGTGTTCTTCCTTCTAGTGTGTCAACAAAGGACTGGAATGACTTTCTGGGTCACTGAGTCCACTTGCCTCTCATAAGAGATATTGTTTCTTCACAGTTTTTTTAAGACCTATTAAATGTTTTTGCTTTTCCTTTTTTATAAGTTAAACTTTTTGATGAAGATTTCACATATTTTCTTAAGCCTTCCTTTGGCTTGTTAGAAGAAAATCCTATTGAATCTGTTTGAAGAAACTCTCTTTTCCTCTGAGTAGTTAATTGTTACTTTGTGCAAAGAAGTAAAAATATTTAAT
Organism: Alaudala cheleensis; assembly: GCA_013398995.1. NCBI lineage: Eukaryota > Metazoa > Chordata > Aves > Passeriformes > Alaudidae > Alaudala > Alaudala cheleensis. The sequence goes on from VWYE01011279.1 coordinate 207,747, forward strand.
ATTTAGTCTTTTTGGGTAGCAACTCCTTCCAATCATTCTTATAGTCTAAGAAGTATCAAAATCTCCAGGTCTTTCAACACTCTTTTTTAGCTGATGTTAACTTTTCATGCAGATCTTGCTACTCATCCCAAAACTAATTGATTTATATTTTCCAAGATTTTAGTGATGATCAGTCAGTTATGCCCACTAAATAGCTACACATGGCTTTTTTTCTGATAATCAGTTTAACTTGTCTGTAAATTGTGTTCCTTTCTAGATTTTTTTGCTTTTTAAATGTCATTAACAGGAATAAACAGGTCAGTACCAGGATACTTGAACTCCCCAAATAGCCTTCATAAAACCTAATAGTTCCTTGTCAGCAATCTTTTTTGTCCTTTACAGTTCTTCGTCCACCTTACAATGATTTTCTTAATCCCTGCACTCTCTAGATGAAGTAGTAATTTCCTATGTGGCCCCATATCAAATACTTTAGTAAATCGAGTTTGCATTTCCTTCTATAGAAAAAAACATTATCAGAAAAGTGTATCAGATTAGTCCTGCCTTAATCAAACCTATGTTGCATTTTCTATTCTATCTCGATTATTTTATTCAGCTTTTTAAAAGCTAAAGCCTAGCATACTACTGAGATCAGACTAATCTCTCCTTACCCTTCTCTTTCACCTCTGCTCCTTTATACCAGCTCTTGACATTTCCTATCCTGTAATCTTATGGCAGTACCACTGATTTGATAGATTTCTTTAAAATGTTTACCCCCTCCACATTCAGATCTCAGAGGTCAGTGTAGTCAGCAACTTTGGTAATGAGTTCCCTTAATTTATTAAGGTTTGCCCTTTTGAAACCCAAGTTCTCATTGGAAACCTACTATAATTTAATTTAAACTGAATCAGTTCACCATCACTCAATCAGACATTATTTGTACTTTCAGCCTTTTTTGTAGTTACATTATGTAGACTTTTTTCATGTATGGTAGCATCATCTTTTGCTGGTTCAAGATTTAATGGATTAAGAATGTAATAACAATTAAACACAGAATGTCTTGCTGTAGTACAGATGCTACCTTGCTCAAACCCACAGGGATTTTAAAAGAGAAACTGGAAATAACTTAAACAATGTTCCACATGGATGTCCAGCCCAGCTCTGAAATAATGCAAAACTGAAAGGAGTGTGAAGGTGTTTTGGTATCACCAAACTTTTTTTTTTTTCTCTAGAAAAAATGTACAGAGAGAAAAGTACATCTGGAACAAAACTGGAAAGGACAAAGTCAACCTTGAAACTATTTTTTTCCAGATTTTTCTCTGGAAATTAGGCAAAGATATGATATTAGTTATTCTCAACTATCTCCCTTCAGTCTTTTGTTTAAAGCTGCTCACTCATAGGAGATTTGGACTGACTTTATGAAATAAAAGGGAATTTCTCCAGAATTCTTCTTCTGTCTGGAATTTTCGGATCCAGACTTAGAGTTTTGAATTTAATATCCCATAGTGGATTTTACTTCCTTGGATATATCCAATCAGTTATCAAATCCGTGTACACTTATAGCACCTGCAGCCTTCTGTTGCAAGCTGTATTATAGCTCAACTATATCAAAAATATTTCCTTTCTTTGAAAACACAGTCTTAGTTGCATTTGACACCTGCCTGGGGAGGGGCAGTGAGTAGCCTTTTGCTCATTGTCTTTCAGGTCACTCAAAATTTTTTGGACTATCTTATCTCTCTGTGGTCATCCATTTTCTAAAATGAAAAGTTATCATCTTAGCTGGTTTTTTTTTTACTATACAAATTACTTATGCCACTTGAGTTTTAGTAAGCATGTACGGCACTTACATGAGTGAAAGCACAAGTGAAATTTTAAAAGGAAGAGAAATAAAAAAATGTTTTCTACTGGAGCCATGAAAGATTACAGCCAATCTTCATTCTTTCCTCAGTGAGCAAATGGATGGTTGAGGAGCACAATAATTAGTGCCCTTTTTTACACCATATGCCCTTATTACTGTTACCTAAGGTCCCTTTGAAAATCTAGTTCAAACAAAAGCCATGACAGATCAGCTGTGTTTCTGAAAGATGTAAAGAGAGGTGTCATGCAGGTGCACTGCCTCTCAGGAAACAAAGAGAACCAGAGTACCAGTCAAACATGAACAGTCTATCCTTAGCATTTGCCTAAGATTAGAGCTGGTCCATATCAAAAAGGTGGCCTAGCCAAAATGTGCTGTACCAGGCTTGTCTACTTTGGCCTGTTACTTGTGCCTTAACAGCATACAATAGTCACCAATGACACTGAATAACTTAAAACACTGCTACTGATACACAGTGTTTTCAGAAATGTTTTAACATTTAGTCCCAAGCTACTCCTTTTCCTTTGATGGAAACAATTCCACAATAGTGAAAAGGTTCAGGAGAACATGTAACAAGAGTGTCCAGAAGTCATGCACAGCATAATGCAAAAAATTCTCAGCACATGCACTTAACTGAGAGGAAACTAAAGTGAATGAATGGAAAAAATGGTCTCAAGCATCTTATGTCATACAACCAAGAGATTGGCTCCTAAGTGTTGTATATGTGCAGAATCTCAAATTTAAAACTAAACCTTCCACAAGACTATTTGCCTAGCCCCAGCTACATGGCTGCATGCTGGAATTCGAGTTTCCAGGTGTATAAAATTTAATATATACGTTTGAATAGCATTAGCCCATGAGAAGAAAATAGAACCACACTTTATTGGAAATGAACAGGTAATCTGTACTTGGAAGGTTACCCTGTTGTTCAGTAGTGCCATGCATAAGAAGAGAAGGTGGCATATGAAGGACTGTGCTCACAGTAGCAGGGCAATTCCTAGACTGATGGAATGGAGCTAACTTTGAGTGCTGAATTTAACAGGAATGATTTGTTACCTTTCAGTATAAAATATTCATTTGCTAACTATGAGCAATAATTAGCTCAAGGCACAATTAGTACAATAACTTCCAGTAATTTTGGTCAGTGAAGCCCACATTTTGCTCATAATATTTAATAAAATATTAAAAAGTGTGAGTACTTATATAATCATCTTTAAAAACCACACTAAGTTATTTTAATCAATATACTTGTTTTAAGTAAAAGCCATTTAATCTTCTGACTTATGCATTAACCTTCCATTAAGTATTAGTGAAGAAGTTAAATGCACCTTAGTCAATAATGCTAATGCAGGAACTGTTGTATTACCTATGGAGAAATGCGTATTCATATTATGTTAAAGTGGCTATCCTTAACGATTAGCTATTATATGTCAGGAAACTGATCATAAATTTGAAATATTCTGTAGGAAAATGAATTATAATGTTGAAACTGAGTTCTCTGTACTGTAATAATTTTGAAATGAGGTCATCTACTTCTCCTGGTCAGTGCTTTTTAAGGCAATGATATTGAAGTGATGAAGATACCCTTGATGATACTTTGACCTCACCTTGTGGTTTCACATCTTCATAGGTAATAAATGAGACTGGTAATTGTACTATACTAAATGAAAATATATGGATCTACCCACAGGTATAGGAAGAAGTTGTTTTAGCATGAATTCTCTTTGTTTTGTTTCTACCTAGAAATGTTAGCAAAATGCTAGTTATGCCAAAAGAGTTCTCTGAGTTTTAGCCTAAATTGCAATGTCAAACTACCTGCTTATTAATCTTATTCTATACGACTTTTTCTGTCTTTTTCACCTTTAACAGTATCCCAAACCAGTTTGTCCTGCAAGATCTATTTTTTTACACTAACCTGGCAAAATGCTTTCACAGTGGGATAGATTCTTTCCTCCTGGTGTTGTCTGCAAATTCTTACTGCTTTGTTTCTGTGAGATCTGCTTCTTCTGTGGGTACTGGGTGAGCTGATTCACCTGCCTGATCTAATACTATTTTTTAAATTTTTTTTTTCAAGAAAGCATATTTTTCCTTAGTTTCCCAGTAGCTAAGGCCAATATGAAGGAAAAAAACCTATGGGTAAGGCATTGAAGAGAGTCCATATCTTTCTTCAGCAGTCAGTTTTTAGTTTTGCTTTTTTTTGTGACACAAGTAGCTACATAACACATAGTGCAGGTGATCATGAAGGAGACAGTAAAAATTTCCTCAGGCAGCCGCTCAAGTGATCTACAAAGGTGAACTTTCAAGAAAGAAGAGGAAAAAAATAGTAGGGGAAGTACACATATGTTTGCAAATAAAAATAAATTTGCCTGTGTTTGAGGATGGGCATCAGCAGTTTTCAGGATATCACTTTTTAAAATTATAGATATACCTCATGGTATAGTGCTGGTTTTTTCTGATCCTTTTCAGATCCTTATTTCAGCAATGTAAATTATTATTCTGCTCACATTCACCTCTGCTTGTCCTTTTTCTATCATTTGAGTACCTTCTGCTGACTTTACAAAATTGTGTCCCTGAATCCTTAAAGGTGCATTTGGCATTCTATGGATTCAGTACATTTGAAGAAACTCAAGATCTCAGAGGTAAAATTTAATTTGTTGTTAAATAGTAAATTACAAACACAGACTGACATTCATATATAGCCATATAATAAAATAATAGCTCATACAAAAACACTGAGAAATCTCTCCTCTGAATTCTAAATACAACATCTTTTTAAAAATATTTCTGAATTTTATGAGCTTTTTTCCACCTTATAGGTCAATCCCACTTTTTTGTCACTATCATCCATCTATGCTTTAACTAGACAGATATTGAAATTATTATATAGAACATTCATGCAATAGATTGAAGATCCAAACCACCTTCCAGCTCCTTCAAAAATTCCAAGATTTTCATTCAGTGACCATTAAAATAAAAAGCTAGACAACTATTTCTGCACCTTCCTTACCCAAATATCTAGCATTTACTTTCATCTGGGAGTTAATAATATTTCAGAATTCTGGAATGGTCAATGTTGAATGACAAGCTCAAAGACAAGCTCTGGCTATGGCCACATGGTCACTGACAATTGCAGGTTGCAACTTGGAAATGCCATTACTTTCCTACAACATATAAAACTTGCTGCTGAAAGGTTTGGCTAGACATTTTGCTAGTGAGACAGTACTATGAAATACTCGATAATATTCTACTTTTACTCTCTCCCCTATGGGAAAGGTTTGACACAAACCACTGAAACTGTTATGTCCCTAACAAGAGCTGGAAAAGAGAAGCAAAAGATTCTCAGTATATCCACAGCTACTTGAAATGTACTACTTTGAAACAAGTAGATAGTTAATCTAAAATAGCTTACCAGCCTTACATTATCTTAAATTGTGTTTCTGAAGAAAGCACATATATTTTTCTTTATGAGTAAAACCCATTTTTGTCTTGGAGCACAACAAGACAAAGCACATTTGTTTACAAATATTGAAAAAAAAAAAGTTCCTCAAATTTCCTGTGCTTGAAACCTAATATGAACTGAAACTACAACACTGTGCTAAAAAGACCACTCTTCTGTATTACTGAGGTATCTCCACTAACTTTGTTTTCACCTTGTCAGTTTTGTTATCAAAGATGTATCATTTGAACACCTATGTCAAATACCCCCTTCACTTCATTATCTGCTTCTTTCTGATTCACATTATCTGAGTTTCATGTCTTTTTTACAGTTCTGACATTTGAAATGCATCTTTGGTGCATTTCTTTCAATGAGTGAGAACATTCAGACACCGCATTAATGATGAACAAACCATTATCAACTCCATTTCTCCTCCTGACCAGTTTTTGATTTATGGTCCTTATTTGTGATTTTTCACCTAATGAAGTTTCTAACTTTTAATATTTTAGTAATCCAAATTTAAACTAAAAACCCCAATTAGGAGGTCTCACACGTAAGGCAGCCATTTCATCTTCTCCCTTCTTTAATTTCACCGTGGTTATTCTTCATACTAGGACATCCTATCGTAAGAGTGCCAGTCTAATTCCTTCAGCCTTTTTTTTTTTCCAAATTCCCTTTATGCATTTCACTTCATAAAAATCTTCCACATCTTCTTTTCCATGAAATTCTTTCATGCACAGATGTTTCTTCAGAGTCTGCCACATCTTTACCACTCTTAGCAATACATGGTGATGACTGATGCATCACTGAATGATACAACTGAATCTTCCTTTTCTCTTCCTTTTAGGTTGTTCATTTATGCCTTCATGACTCCTGCCACTGCTGGTTTATATTCAATATGGGTTTATTTCATGCAGAAACACATCCACCCCCTTTAGTAGGGAAAAACTTATCATGTCTTTGGTTATCACAATTCACAGAATAGACATCCATCTCTCTGATCAACACATGTTGCAAAGCATTTCCTTGCAACCATTAGTAAACTTAAGCATTATCATGAAATTAAAACCCAGCACTTATAATGTATGATGGGAAAAGATGAGAACATTCAAGGTAACTGATAATGTCTCTTGTCCCTTCAAAAGCAGGAAATTCTCTATATTAACTGTCTGTGAGATCTTGTCTTGTACAGCACGAGACATGAAACACAGAACATGATTCTATGACTCTGAACTCTTTGAGCTAATGCTGAATCTAAAACCAAAATCAGATTGGACAATTTTGTCTATCAACATCCACTTCTGTTTAACTGTCTGCCCTGATGCTCCCAAATTCCTATCTTTGCCGGCAATCTTTTTTCTTATTCTCTCCAATGCTCAAGACCATAGCTGAATACACCTCTTCATTTTTTTCTCTCTTCTTCCAGCTCATCCAGCCTTTCAAATATTTTTCAAACATTTTTTACCACTTTTAGAGGTTTGTTTTTTTTTTTTTGACACTACAAGAAAATCAAATATTCTTTACCTTGGTCTTCTCAGGGAAAACACTTCTATATATTTCAACCCTTGAAAATAGGCATTGTATCTTTTCAGTCTAGTATTTGGATTACGCTAATTATATTCTTTCTCCTCTGTTCTAAAACATAAAATTTAAGATTTTTTTTTATTTACATATCTAAATAGTAATTTGAATAAAACTGTGTCTTCTACTCATTTAAACTTGATTTTACCTTTTAATTTTTCAGTTTTTCCAGTCTCTAAACTTCACCTATCTGCTTGTCTATTTTTTTCACCACATCACTTTCAACACTAAACACCTTGTTTTCATGAACTTTTCAGTCCTTCCTTCAGTTTAGCAGCTGGGAAACAACTACATCAGTAAGAATGGTTAAAAGAAATATATTTAATATTAAACTGGTTATAGCTGTAATGCTCTTACCATTAAAGGAAAACCTACTCAAATAAAGACAAGGCCTCTTCCCATAGCTGAATCAGCTAATGTAGTCGAGAGTGAAGGCCAAATTTTCAAGAACATGAGAACATGTGTCCCTGAAAGCAAATCTGCTAATTTTTTTCTCTGTTCTAATGTTTAAAAGAGCATTTGTGTTCATTCAGAAAAATAGGAGTAAATATTTCTAAAATGCGCCTATGGCTGCTGCTGTCTGGTTGCCCTCTGAGTTTACTTACTCCAAAGCAATTTATCCCAGAAATTTTGGTGGTTGTGCCCTCAAAAAGGCTGGAAAACTGTAGGGATTTGACACAACAATTGACCTGAACAATTTTAATTCCTAAATCTTATTGTCTAAATCCTAAACATTCATCTTTAGCATAATTCCTTTCACTTTCACTTTTTCTACTTTCTACATTCCTTCCTTGACATGCTTTACATGAATTTAATGAAAATTCATGATATACCAAAACAATATTTGAAATGTTTTAATGTAACTTTCATTGTACACTTTGGATAGATACCTTAGCATGTAACATTAGCTTTTGAGAAGTATCCAGTCTAATCAATCTTAACTCCCTCAAAGATCCATGGATTCATTCCCTAGGCTTTAAACACTTATTTCAGGACAAACACAAGCACCCTTTGGAGATTCACAGTCACCATTGACATTCTAGGAAAAGTGTGTAGTAATGGAAAGCCCAGAAAATACACCAAAAGTAATGCTTTGAAAACATATTTTGAAATTCTAAAGTAAGGTAGTTCATTATCAGAATCCATAAATTTTCAAGGAATCCAACCCAAGCCTTTTTAAACTTTGGATTCATCTTCTTGTAACTTAACCCCAGCCACTAACTAGGTGCCACTCAGCTGCTCCCTTGCTACTCACCCACCCACCTACCCCACGAGGATAGGGTAAAAGGAACAACATAAAAACCACGGATTGATATAAAAATGGTGGTTGTTATTATTATTNTACTCGCACTGAATGCAAAGCACAGCAATGTACCAGCTACCAGGATGAAAATTATCTCTATCCCAGCTTAAATCTGGTCATATTCAATTCGAAATTAATAAGGAAATTGTAAATATAAATTGTATAATTACAGTGGGTTGGATTTTGCCCAAATTAGGAATACTCATAGAGGAAAATAAATCTTCCAAGTCAGTATACATCACTAATGAGCTAGGAATAGCTTCTACATGCACAATGTTGTAAATTGTTTTGTTCCCAGCAAATATTTTCTCCTTAGTTATGGTTATTTTTATTGACTGGCAATGAGACTAAATGTAATGCTGGGAAATGTAGAGAAAATTTGTTTATGAGTTCAGCTAATGAGATGTGAAGTATATGATGTGAATAGAATTTTTTTTCTGCATCTCAGTGCATCATTGCAGAATTATTGAGAAAACAAATATAATCATGAAATAGAATTAGAAAATGGCATATGGTTCTATATCCTCAAATCTTAATATCTGTACAAATATCATTGAAAAGTATAATGTATTTTTTCTTTATTCAAAAATATTTTCTCTTTCTGACTTTTTCCCGAGCCTTTGCATTCTAAATAGGTTTCTGTTGTTTGTGTCTCTAAATCACTAGTTTGCTTGTGCTTTAGAGATACTAAACTAATATTTTCTATTACAGAGTTCCAATAGCTCACATGGCTGTTTCCATTTTATTTTGATTGATTTAATGAGGCATCTAAAGAAATAATTTTCTGTGTATACCATAGTATTAAGGTGAAGACAAAGGCACTATTCAGCTTCCATAAAACCAGTTGATGGGCCAGATGTAAAATCAATTAACTCTGGTGAAGTATAACCTTGTATGACTTGCTATAGTTTTCATTCTCAGCAAGATGAGTCTGGCCATTGCTTCTGTTCCAGCAAAGTGTTATTAACAAAGTTATAAAACTCAAATGATGAGGGAATCCGCAGAACTTTGGAGTTCAGACATATATTTAGAAGGGTCAGATGTTTGCTGCACTTCTCTAGCCTAAGAAAATCTTGCTTGGTTAACAGCTCACCATTTCCACATGGCTTAAATCTTCCATGATGCATCTTCATTGTTAATTTCTGTTCTTTGAGATTTTGGGGTGGGTGGAGAGTCATATGGCATATGACATCCCTCTTAAAATCAGCAGATACCTTCAGCATTTTCATCACATTCTCCCTGTCACTCTTTCATGCCCTTTAGGCATGTGGGTATTTCTTGCTGCATTTTTAAACAGACTTTTTTGTGATTCAAGTTTCTTGTAAGTATTTCTCTTAGAAGTAAAATTACGCTGAATCCAGCATAACATTTTCTCAATTACAAATTGTTTCATTTGATCATACTTATCTGTAAAATGTCTGAATCTGAAATATTTTGAAAGAATATCTGTAATAACAGTCATCATCTCCTCCTACTTGCATGTTCATACTGTGAGATTACTTAGTATCTCCTTTATATGAAATGTGTAATTTTCAGGCCCTATTTCAATATGTGTCTAAACCAGAGTGTGTGAATTTTTCTGCTAATGATAAGGGAGGGCATTAATTTTGTGTTTTTAAAGATGAGTATCTCCATAGACCCTTTCTTGAACTTTGGTCTCATTGAAATCACCCTGCTCATTTCAGGAAGAACAGAAGCAGGTTTATTAGCAGGGAGTGTCCCAGTGAAAATAAATGCACTTGCTTTTTCTAAAATAAGCAGAGTTTGAAAAGGTTTTCAGAACCACAGCACTTCTTGTAGAGAACTCTTTGGAAAGTTGACCATCATTGATAGAATTACTGGGTTTGCTTTCCTTTTATGAAAGAGAATAGGCTTACAGACAGAAAAGGTTATTTATGTCCAGGATTTTCCCCCTCTGTGGTCCATGCTGTAAATTGACACCCAGAAAATTATTTTCCATATTGCTTATTTTTCCAAATGAGAGGAGATAATAAGTATAAAGATTATAACTCTGTCTTTAGGAAAAATAAAATTGACTTGCTTCTAAACTTTAATACAAGAAAATGTATAAGGTATTTAAGGATATCTATCCAAGGCCACTAAAACAAATGTTAAGATATCAAAGCACACGTGTTTATCACTATGAAGCTTGGATATTTTCTTGTGAAGTATATTTAAGATCTATTTTTCCTATATAGCTCTCTAAATTATAAGAGAAGCAAGAACCAATATTTTCTTTTTCTTTTTATTTTTTTAAGAGTAGAGATTTTCCTGATAGTTCCTTTAGGATTTTAGTCAACAGATCTAGGAAGAAATTATTCTCTTCATCTTGCAAAATGCAAGAGTCATTCCTTCTTAGGAAACAAATAATTCCTCCTTTACTAGTTCAAACTAGGAGAGAACTATCTAGATTGTTATCTCGTACCACAGAATTCTGTAAAATTGTGGTGAATCTTCCTCTTGATCATTTCTACTTTCTTAAGATAGACAAGTAAACATTAGATGAATTGAAATTCTACTTGTTACTTTGCTGGCAATTAAAACTTTATTCAGTTTAGGAAATATTTTCTTTATTCTAAGAAATACTTCCAGCTGATATGTTGTCAAAGTAAGCAATTTTTATGCGTAAGGTGTATTTCATGGTTCAAAATGGAAAACACTTATTTTTCTCAAATACTTTGCACTAAGTAAATATTGATCTAACATGAGATCAGGGTATTATGGATGTTTAGGATGAATCAGAATACAAAACTCTTTCATGAGTAAGACCATAGAATTGTTTGGGTTTTTTTAAAGAAACCAGCTTTCTGATCCATTTGGCATTAGTATAAACAGATGAATTTTTTCCACTAGCTTGTGGAAGGAGTTCTGCAAAGCAATAGTGAATCAACTTACAGAATTTCTCCAGGAATTTGACAGTCCTTATTCAAAAACAGATTTCTTATTGACTTCGATGGGGCCAATTTTACTGTGAAGAGAGAAAAAGCAGACAAAACAGTACTGTAACACATGTGAAGAGTAAGCAAAAGGAGGTATATGGAAATGTTTAAATGGAAAAATGCAGGAGGAGTTTGTGTGTATAAAGAACTAAAGCTGAAAGGAAAGCACCACTGCCAATTAGACTGAGATGCCTTGTATTTGTGAAAGAAGTCCAAATTTAAAGGCAGGTTTTGTTACAATTATTACTGAAATGTGGGTTTGGAGAAGGGAATCACTTTTACACTCTTATTTTTTTTTTGCAGCATCCCATAAAGAGAATGATAATCATCCCCTTAATAAATGTATGGTTTCCATCAAGGAAACTTTTTTTTGTAGGGACATTTCCAGTTACACATGTCCACTCCCATAATTTATAAACAGTACACCATCAGAAAGCCTCCTAATACATACTCACTCATACAGTAACATGTACACTAATAGTTAGTATTATCCTGTATACTGAACACTTCACAAGGAAATGTTTCAGGAGGTTAAAGTACAAAATTCTTCTCAAGATAGTAAATCAATCATATTTGTTTCACTAATGCATTATTAATTAATGCATAATTCACTCATAATGTAAATATTAGTACCTTCCTTATGCATATTAACAATAGCTTCAGAAATGTTATATGATTGATAGTCAAACAAAAAAAGCCACCCAAAATGCAGTCTAGAATTCTCATGAACATATAAATTTATTCTCAGTGTGGTCTTGCTACTAATGTGTTGATTATATGCAAGTTATTTGATGGTTTATGTTTATTGATTGTACAGGAACTCCCCCTTTCTAACACGAATAGCTGGCATTTAAAATGTCTAAATACATAATTAAAATATATCATGACATGTAAAGATTTCAGAACTCATGACTGTGTTTCAAAATTCCGTGGTGAGCCAGGGAAAAGGATATGTTTTAATATGCTTAGTGTTATTTAATTGAGGAATTATATAGATAATAAGGAATGGTGCCTTTAATGGTCTAGTCAATAATAACACCAAAAGTCTTATTGATTATTCTTGAACAATTGCCTGCAGCTTGTACATATTTCTCATACTAATAAAATGGTTACAATGTGTACAAAATGAAAGAAGCACTTTTCTTTTTTTCTGTGCAATATTTATGTGTGCTAAAAATAGAGCAGAGCTGCATCCACAAGTGAATCCATCTTTCAGACTAAATCTTAATTGAATAAGTGTGTGAACCACCAGTGTGTGCTGGTGTCATGCATATTCTCTGTCAGAAGATTTCAGATACAGAAAGATCATGTATCTGTCTATATACCTATTTATATTTATATATCTTTTTTTTTTTTTTTTGATGATGGGCAGATCAAAATGACATATGATCATTAAAACCTGCTTGGGACAATGGAGGGATTTCAGATTTTTTGCAGAGTGACAAGAAATAGGGAAATGACCTGAATGTATGCAATGTTTAAATGTTGTCAGATATTCATCATATTTATATGCTTTGCCTGCCTCTCTGCTCAGGGTGATTTAATACTACATTAAAGTAGAACCTGGGAGGACATCATAAACAGCTCTTGTTTAAAGGGCATTGTGAAGGAGAGCCTTTAATCTGATTGATGAAATAAATGGAAAGTAATCTATCCTCTATTCAACAGCTTGTTGATGATATGAAAGAATTCCTACTGAAGCAAGCAAAGCTTTAAAGAGAAAGACCTCTTTCATCCTGTCAGCCTCTCATTTTTAGAAAAAGTTAAGTTTTTCATCATGGTTCAGGGGAGTTCTTGTAAAACGTTCATTGAAAATTTAAGAGCAATTACAGTGTCAGACAGCTAGAAAAATTGCTTTTACTGAGTGAGAGTTCTCTGACAGATGCATTGTGGGAGAATTGATTCTTTCTAAGGGATAAGTGAATTGTCATTGTTAGTCTCTTCTCATGACATCTAGCTAGATGTCATCTGCTTTGTAACAGAAGATTTGAATCAGACAACTGTACTCAACACTAGACAGTGTCTAGATTAGTTCAGCAAAGAAATAAGCCTGTACTCTGCATGGCATCAACTGAGCTTTTAAAGATTATGGATGAGCAAGGGTTTGAGAAAAAAAAGTTTGAAAAATCAAAACCAAAGCTTTATAGCCACTTCAGAAAGCCTGGATGTTTAACCTGTAAGGAAGTCTGTCAAATCCTTGAGGAAACCACATAGAGAAAGATCAATAGAATACCTACTGGCTCCATTAGCTTGATGTAAAAAGGGGAAGAGGGAAACCAGCTCTTCCACAAGAGGAGATACATTATTCCAGGGATTAAGCGGGATCAGTTCTCTTGCAGAAAAGAAGACAAGAAAAAGAATGAAGATTCTTGGTGGGACAGAACTGGAGTGAAAGGGCTTGACAGGTAATCTAAATGATGATAAGAGAGCAGTTTATTGAATAGGAGGTGTCTCTAATTAGGTGTTCATTAGCATAAGGGTAGGTGCCAATTCTAATCTTGAGTTAGCAGCAGAAAATAGGCTGTCATTCACTCTGCAGTCCCTGAGCTAACTTCTTCATACTATATGCTTGCTGAATTCAGTTCTCATTTTTATGTGGGTTTTTTTCTGTTTGGACTGCAGAGATACATTTGGTGTGTATGAATGTCATTGGCATTTTCCCAAAATAGCACTGTCAAATTCATTAATATTCACAGTATTAAAATGCTATATTGTTTGAATATAGTGTGCATGTATGTGGTTAAAAAAAAGGGTATGTCACTTTCAACATAATAATGTTTAAATCTGAAAGCTTTATTTCAGTTTCTGACACTGATTTGACTATAAACTTAGATCAAAACAAAAAAAAAAAAAAGCAGATTTCCTACTTTAAATAAATTCACAAGTATCAAATTATTTTTAAATAATCAGCTAAAATATTCTCCATTTCATGGTTTGACCAGTATACTCCCCACCAGCTAGAATTTCAGTAATATTTTGTGGCCAAGATTTAGTCAATATCAGGCTTTTATATTTCCACTCCTTATTCTGTGCATTTTGTATATTTGAAGGAATGTATGTAGACTTTAATTAAACACCGAGCATTACTTTCAGTTCTCAGGAGTTAAACAATGATGCATTTTTAGTTCTTTTTATATTCAATTATTTAATCCTTTATTATGAATGACATTATCATCACTTAAATAAACTTGCTCCCCTTGGGGGGTTTCTATTTATTATTATATATCTCTTGAAACATTTGGTAGGATGACCTTGCTGTTTTAAGTGGAAATAAACATAATTTTTCAGCTTTGGGAAGTATAGGCCTGAACTAAACTGTTTCCTTTCCATAATATGTTTAGAACATCATAGGAGTTTATGTACCATTACTATATTCTTTTGAAGCAGTGGAAAATCAAACTGTCAGGGCATCGTTTTCAAGAAGTCACTGATGCTAAAAATCACTGACCTGTGTTAGTTTCAATACTGTTCCTGACATTTTTGCCATTAAGATTCAATAGATCACTTTATCGATGTCCATAAGGCATTTGGATGAATCAATAATGACGATGGAAAGCAAACTGCAATTCTATTGTTAAAACGCTGCTTGATAGAGCAACACACAAAACTGATGCAAGTTCTTAACAGTTCTCCTTTCAGTATTCTAATGTTTTGTATTTTCACCTCAGTGAATGCCCTTAAATAGTTTGTTACAAATGGAATTTGTTGTGTTCTGGTCTCCTAAATAAGCATTTTGCTAAATTTATAGGGTGGCATAATCATTGAATCTTTGACAAACTACAAAAATTGGTTTGGTTGTTTTAATAATTTTTTCAAAGTGAATAAATTTTTCAAATTGTTCTCTTATCTAAATCTATTTCTGCAATTGTTAGAACTCTAAGCATGTAGGGACAGATAGTAACAAATATTGAAAAAAGAGCATGTACTTGTAAGTAGTATATAAATCAACTCTCTTTTTCAGTTTCAATTTTACCTTAAAGAAAATTAAGCATCAATTCTGTTTTGTAATGTGTAATAAATTATATGCAATCTTTAAGTAAACTGATTAGCTAATTCGTATTAGGAAAGTGGTCCAGAATTCAGTAAAGTTAATGTGAGCCTCCACTGATTTTACTGTGTTTTGACTGAGCCAAATCTAAAAGTCATGAACAAGATTATTTCTAAACGCTGGGGTTTTTTTTTTTCCTCACTCCAGATATGGTATTGCAGTTAGGAGAGACGAATTGTTTTGAGGTCTTGGTTTGTGATGTTTCTGGGAGTAATGTTTCTATTTTTGCCGTGAATTACTAATTTTAAAAAAAAGGCTGTGACATATACAAGTGTTGAAATATTTATTCATAGCAGAATAAAAATGTTCCATTAAATGGGTGTTACTTGCATAAAAATTCAATGCAATTCAAAGAATTTTGGGTTTGGAATATTTTTCTAAATATATCTGGACAAAGATCTACTTATCCCAAACCTTTTTTGATTAAAAATAGGGTAAAGTAAGACCATTGAGATAATATCCTTACAAACATAATACATAGTCTTTAGGAAATCACAGTTGTGAAATTATTTCTCTTATTGGTTTTTCCCATGTCCTGGTAATTGTACCTGCAACATCTCAACTTTAGGGAGATTGTTCAATGGAAAGGTTTAGGATAAAACACATTTTTTAGAAAAAATACAATTAAAAAATTAATATGCATTCTCCAGTTCGTGACAGTACATTTTTATCCAGTTATTTCTCATGAGGGATTTTTCTGTTTCTTATTTCGGATCTTGTTTCAGTTCAGATCCTTGCTAAATATGTCAGAATAATCCAAGTTTTGTTTTATTTTGTCAGAGTTTCTTTTCTGACAGAGTTATAGTAATATTTCTTTACTTCACTTAGCAGTTTCACTAATTATGCCTAGATGGACTTGATATTTCCTTTCAGAGACTGTTGCAGTCCTGGTATTTGTTTTCATGTATCGTTGTGTTATACAGTTAGTGAAATTATTTACTCTATATCTATCAAGTAGTTATCAAATACTGCAGCAGAAACACTAACTTTTGAAAAGCAGTCCCTGTGTGTGTAATAGTTAAGAAACAAAAGGAAGTTTATGAAATAGTTAAAGTTGGAATATATGGTTTCATTCTGGTATTTAACTGCCAAAGTTGAATGTGATGGAAGGCATCTGTGGCTGTGTTTGTGTAACGTTGTCTTTAGTGGCAGAGTGTATTATCTAGTGTCACTTTATGAAACTTTCAGTGGTACAGCCTTTTTCTTTTCCAGTATGTGTGTAAGAATTACTTTAATCTTTTTTCTCTATGAGAAAAGATAAATATTATCTGCTGTATATACCTGATGAAACACTTATCTTTTTGATAATTAATGAACCCATTTTAAGTCCATGTTATGCTATCCATCTTTTGTGGTACTGAAATGGATGACAGTGTGATTATGTCTTTGAAAGATAAGTAAATGTGTGTGCTCTTAGATCATCAGGCTTTTAAAATACCAGGAAAGTAGAAGTATAGCAAAACTGGGAGTATTCCTTAATCTTGACTTATAATACAGAGTGGTTTGTACTCTCATTTTTAAATGTACATTTTTTGCACTACACAAGATTTCAAAGGCCTCTGCAAGGGTTTGTATTAATATTTTATGTTTCATTTATGACTTTCCCATGTTTACCACAGAATAATATATCTGCAATATATTGAATATTACATGATTGAACACTGATTTCTATACTCTATTTGACATAAAAGGAAAGAAAAAGTCAGTAAGACAGGAATAATGCTGTGTTTTATGTGAGAATTCTCAACACCATTACAAGTCAAGTTAAGCTTTGAATTCTATTTCAGTGTTCTTGTCAATATAAACTGGCTTACAGAGACACACTTAGAATTATAATTGATGGGTTTCTCAAAATACCTTTGTCAGATAAGAAAAGTATAAGCTTTGGATTTCATTATTATAAAAGTACATTTTTAGGAAGTCAAACAGATCCTCTTGAATTGTCTTAAATGGTATAATTTTGGCCGTCTGTGTTACAATATGGAATAATGTCCAATTATCTCGTTTATCACAGCTTCTGAAACAGCTTACACTATAAATTCTGTTTATTAAGGGCAAAATTATACTGTCAGATTCACACATGCTTATCTTTGAAAAGTGACTTACAGACGACACTTTAGCATTCTAAAGGAGGAAAAAAGAATATAAATTGGAAGAGGTCAGTGGACCTCTGGACACTTGATTCTCCTATACACCAGTGAAAAAGCTGCTGCAGCTTGGAGGCAGTATATAACTACATGTAGACAGATAATTTAAACTAGAGCAAATCCAGGGTCATTTCTTTCAAAATTATGTCTGCATTTTCTGATTCTACATTTCTATCAAACAAAAGTCCACACCTCAGAAGATTGTTATGTTCTAAGGCCAGCCAAATCCAAACTTGGAGGTAATATTAAAAAAAAAAAAAGTATTAAATTACCCACAGCTTTCCTGAACACCATCTAGAAACTTAAGGAGCAGCTTTTTCAAAAGGTTCCTCCATTGACTATTATTTTCTGATTCTTTCTTCTGCATTTGAGAAAGTGCCAGAATAACCTATCTGAAGGTTGCTATATGGAACCTTCTGCATCCAGATTAACTTTATTTGTCTTGACTCTTGTCTGCTCATCAAAAAGATAATACTTCTACAGACAGTATATGATAACAGATATTGCTTTGTTACTTATGACAAGGGATAATTAAGAAACACATAAAGTTACAGTCACGTTTACTTAGATGCATACATTGTCATAAAACATGAATGGTGGTGATCATCTGATCATCAGAGTGATTTCTATATCATATAATCAAAGAAGGAATGAAAACCAAACTTTGTGGACAAAAATTTTTGCTTAATTCCTTAGCCTATTAAAAAAAGCCTATTAGCTTATTGTAGTGTATTATTTAAGTAACCAATATGTAGAAATATTTGCTTGTGCCAGTGGTTGTTCCTTCCCTGAGCTAAAACTATAGTATTTTGAAAAAGTAATAGATGATTGATTTCAATTCCTTAAGTTCAATTCCTAGAAATTCAACTGTAAGAAAACATAGTTCATTAAATTTTTGGATGAATGCGAATGGCAATCCAAAAAAAAAATAGTTTTTACAAAGGTTAACTCGTACACCCTTCTCTATTTTATGCCAAGTTGGCAGTTCAGGTTGTTCACATGTACTCTGAATTAATGACATCCTTAAAAGGTGGAGCAGCCTGACCAGGACTTAGCAAAACCAGAAAATTTGCTTTGCTTTGATTCCTCCACCAAACAAGTCTTTGAAAAACATATTGTAGTCATTAATTTTTTCAGTTAGTTTCCATTAGAAATCACTACCTCAATATGCACAGTCTTTGAAGGTCTGAGACATTTGAATTTTAAACATAAAAGGTTGGACTCTGGTGGTTATTTTGCCTAGAGACCAGTAGCACAATAACTCGTCTATTTCTCGATTGACAAATATGTTCCTACAGAAGCATGTGCTCTAATATGTAAAATAAGTTGTTGTCAAAAATGCTAATTACACATGTTTGCTAAGCATATTTTGTTTTGAAGTGACAGCATTTTGCAATTGTATGTATTCTTCACAACAGCAAATAAACTGTTCCTAGAAATACTGCACAAATCTACTAAAAAGAAGGAACTATTGAGCTTCTAACTGAGTCAGTCTGTCTGGGGATACACAAGAACCATCCTGATGCGATCCTGTACAATCTGTAGGGTGACCCTGCCTGAGCAGGAAGTTTTGACTGGATTAACCACTGTGGTCCCTCCTAGCCTGGTCTATTCTGTGATATATTTATCTATTTATCTGAGCAAAGCTCATGATAACTACATCTTTTACCTCCAACTCCATGAGTATATGCTGTGTACATGGTAACTGAATCTAACTGAATATGTGATTCATATGATTTCTGGAATACTAAAAATTTCTTCAAGGCATAAATTGCAATTATTTCATTAATTTAATTTTTCTTACAGTTTCATTATTTGTATCTTCTATTTCAGTAAGGTTAAAACTAGATGAAATCTTCAGGTGAAATTCTGAGTCACATTGAGACTGCCTAGCTGAAATTATTGAACCCGTAGGGTGAATGTGTACATGCTTATCAATATGTGCTGGGAATTGGGACTTCTGTGTAGGCTGAAACTTTTCAGACTTTACACATGCTCCTGTCACTGTGGATCTCTTTTCTCAGAGAAAGAGATATTCATTCTTGATTCTGAGGACTACAACTGTTACAGCTGGGAGCCCCATGGCCTTCTTGGTTGAAAGCTTTAATCTCTTGAAGCGCACAGTGTGACCACCACAATCATGGTGTGCAATTTCAAAATGAGAATGATTTATCCATTTTGAAAATTCAAAAAATAATAAAAGCTATTATATTAACACCATTCCATGCTCTAATGTGATTCATTACTATTTCATCTTTTGGACTGAATAGTTTTCCTCTTTACTACGCATAGTCCTCTCACTCTTCCGAACCAGGAAAGTCTTGACATAACCCTTGCCCATATAGTAAAGCAGTTCGAAGTTCAAATATTGACTGTATTACAGTATATCAGTCTACTAAAGCTTGGATCATTACCCATGACTTGAAACATTAAACAAACAAAAATTCAAAAATTTGCACAGGTTTTGTAAATAAGGATACATATTCCCGGGTGCTGGTGTTTTCCCTAAATCTGAGGCATTTGAGTGCAGGCAACCTCTTCTTACACAGCTGTAAATAATTTAAAACAATTGCATGCCTTATGTTATTACCTTTATGATTATGCATGGTTACTCAAATTAATATTCAACAATATAGTACAAATATATATTAATAAAAAATCTTAATTGAAGCAGATTCATGCAGAACATATATATTTTCAACACATGCTGAAAGACTGTTCCATGTAGATTTGTTAACGGATTGCAAATCTTTTGCTGATAAAGTATAAAAATATGTACTACTCAACCACAATAAAGTGAATTAGAGACAGGAGAGTTATGCATTTGTTTCGAGTAATATCTTACACCATTTATGTAAACATAGAGCAAACACAAGTGTCCATAAAAAAAGGCTAACATGAGCTAGATGTTGCAACTAGATGGTACACCAAAGAAAATACTTAGAAAAGTACAACAGCAATACAAAAGTTTAAAACTGTGGCTCAGTGAGATGCTACACAGCAGCAATGCATGAGGAAAAGGTCACTACATGAGGAAAACCTATTTGGTTACCAGGCACTTTTCTTGTGTGTTTTATTACTAGCTTGAGTCAGGCAAGAAGAGATTTTTCATTCACTAATGCAACACCTGTTGCAATACTAGTTATATGACCAAATTGCAACCTTGTTTTTCTATTAGTTTTACTAGAAAGAAAAGTGGAAAAAAGGAGTAAATTGAGGTTTCAGGAAAATTAATTACAGTGTTTTAGCCAGACAAATAAGGGCAGGTTAGAATGGCAAGCGGAGAAAAGACTTTTGCTTTGTATAAATTTCATAAAATTGAACTAAACAAAGACTTTTCATTACACCCTCTTCCCTCCCCGTCCCTCCAAAATGACATCAATTAAAGCACAACTTACTGAATTTTTACCTTATCAGAAACTTTGTGGGTTTGTCTATGATTATGAATAGTCTCTAGCTCAGCAGATATTTCTGAATATCAGAAAGTTCCTATTCCTGATTCAGTTAAAATGGAAAATTCCTTTGAAAAGTCTGTATAGAAATACTTTGATTTCCGTTTTAGTTCACTTGTCAAGAGCAAAGAGACTGTTGCCATTCCTGTACTTTAAGGATGTGAGGTGTCACATCTGACAAGCAGAAATAGATTGGAAATAAGTCCATTAATATATCTAAAATCATTTTGTAAGTGATCATTTTTAATATACATGAGGGAGTTACACCTACACATCCAGGGAAGAATATACTCACTTTGAATGTGGCTCATGTCCCACATCACTGCATTTAAGTCCTTTCTGATTTAAATTATTTCTCCTCCAACCTTTTTTCTCCATGCCTGAGCTATTTTATAGCTCAGTCCAGCAAAGACTTTTGACCAATACCAATTGTGCTTGGAGAAAATTGTGTTTAAAAATGACAAAAGGTCATTAGTAGTACATAAATAAACGATAAGTTTATTCGCTGGCCCAAATGTGAAAAATTTTCTACAAAAATATTATAGAGAATATTTTTTGAAGTGACAACATTTTGCAATGCATAAAACCTTGTTCTCAGTTTGTGCCTCATCTGATTTATAACTTTGAGCAAGTCACTCCACCCTTTTTCTTATGTATTTAGACTATAAGCTTGTGGGGAGATTGCCTTTGAACGCAAATTTCACAAGGGTGCTCCAAATGCAACTATATTTTAGCTCCAACATACCATTTCAGTACAATAATCCATAAAAACACACCAATTAAAAATAATATGAGTAAGCCCTGATTCCAGAATTAAGAGAATCACCTACCTTTAGAGGCCTTTAGACAGTGGCAACACACCCATACTAAAGCCTTCTGCCTCACAGTAATGAGAGAAAAGAGAGAGATGGAATTTGTCCCCATCTCTATGAGATATGAAGTGCAACCTGGCCTCACACAAAATTGCTGTGCCTCTATATAGGACAGCTCTCCTTGCTATATAAAATACTATAGCTATTAATTCATTAATCTTCTACATTCTGCATTTTTAATGGGCTTCGTATTGATTTTTATTGTTGTTGGAAAGGACCCATTTATAGAGCAAAGGGTTCAAAAGAAGAATGTGGTTTGAGCAGGAGTATGAAATGTCAGAAAATATCCTGAACTGTCCGTTGCCATTCCTAGCAAAAAAACATAGCATTGCCTACCAGGAACTTTTTCTCAGCTCCTTTTTGAAATTGTTTGTGCTAACTTGAGTTGTTGACCTTAGAAATTTACATGCATTAATGGGTACTGTGCAAAGAAATTACTCTCAAAGGCTTCAGTTTCTGACTTTTCAATGCCTTAACCTTTGTTGTCCTTTTATTTTCTTTTCTTCTGTCATCTAAAGGTTTTGATTTCCCCTTGCTAACCTTTTCTTTCAATATAAATTCTTCCACATATTAAATATAGGTTAAAAATATTTGAATGTAGCTGTGCCCATTACTAAGAAAAAAAGAAATGCCAGAATTTTCTATCTCTGAGACCTTTGTTTAACCTCCTAGTATACAGGCATTATCCGCAGTGCTTAGTTTCATTACCACATTCTAATTTTTCTTTAAGAAATTTGAGACCATTTACTGTGCAACGCTCATTCTCAGTAAACTAAAAAGTGTTCACCATCTTAGTTTAGCTTCACTGTCTATGTATTATCTTAAGAAATACTTTCAGTGTTCAAATTCTGTATTTAAAATACAGCTTTTTAAACTGAAAATGATTGAGGTTGGGGGTGGTGTCTGGGGGTCATCTGGTCTAGCACAAGCAGAGTTACTCAGACCCAGTTGGCCAGGTCTGTGTCCAGATGGTCTTTGAATATCTCCATGGATGAAGAATTCCCAACTTTCCTGGGTAACATGTTCCTGTCACCCTCATAGGTGACAGGGTTTTGAGATTTTCCCTTTTTTCAGAGAGAATCTCCTGTGTTTCTCTCTGTGCTTTTCACCTCTCACCTCTTATGGTGGCCATCACTGTTGAGCCTGGGTCCATTCAGATACATTAATGAGATCTGCCCTGAGTTTCTTCCTCAGGGTGGACTATTCCAGTGCTCTCAGTCTTTCCTGCCAGGAAAGGTTCTCCAGTCACTTTGTTTTTTGGCCCTTTTCTGGGCTCTCTCTGGTGTGTCCAAGTCTCTCTTGTGCTGAGGAGCCCAGGCTTACACATCAAACTTCATGACATTTTCAGTATATGAGCCTTCATAATATAAGCAACAGTTTTTCAAAGATTAATGAAGACTTACTTTAAATACAGTTCCAGCAAATATGCAGGACCTTGATAAGTATTTAAAGACAGAAGGCAATTTGGATGGAAGTGAAGAATAAATTTCATAAATAAGAAAAAAAAAAGTAAAGGAAAACCACAAAAGCAATAGAATAAGATCATTAACCTGAGTAAATACAGTTAATCAATGGGTAAGAGCTCATAGAAATCAGACTGTAAAATATGGCGTTCTGCTGAAAGAATCTATGTTAAAAATTACCTGCAAGGAATTTTTTTCAAATACAGGAACAATCAGAATCATAATTTTTAAAAATCACCATGAATATATTAACACAATCCAAATGAAGTAGTCAAAAATTGGGAATAAAACCTAGAGCTTAATTATTAGACAATGAGAAGCAGAAAATGTTTATAAAGTCAGAATGATAGAGAAGCAAAAGGGTTTGCAAGTGAAAAAGAACAAAAATTGCAGGAACAATTGTTGATTGTAGAAACATAATGGTCAAAGAATATTATGAAGGAAATCTAGATGCATTTATATCTCACATAATATTTTGCTGAGAATGTAAGATACTTTGGCTCTTGCTGTATATCTATTAATAAACATCAGATTAAATAGATATGTCTAAAGTATGTGATATATCTAATGCCTAGTGTGGCCTGAGTGCACTTTGCATAAAGGAACTGTAGAAAAAGAAGAAAGAAGGAGAAAGAAAGGGGGGTGGGAGGGGGGGAAAGTGTTTCTTCTAGGCATAATCAGTTATTAAGGTCAAATAAAGTTTACTCAAGAATTTGTAAACAACTAACCAGCACTATCCCAGTGTTATTAATTACTATCTTCTAGGATGCCAGATTTGATTTCAAAGAATAGAGAAGGAACCTGTCAAAATAATGGTCTGAGTGAGGCCACGTTGAGGTCTGCATGGCCAAATGGCTGAAAGTAATCATTCCTTTCATTAACAATTTAAAAGATGTAATAAAAGAACAGAGAGAGGCCAGTTTACTGGACAATATTAGGATTCAGAAAATCTCAGCTGAGTGGAGAAATGTAAAAAATATACAAGATAACAAAAAGGCAAGATGCTACAGTTTAAAAGTTAAATACATACACAAAAACTGAGAAGAAATTATTTTTCAGCACAATCAGATCAAAAGCTCTAAGTTGGCCTATACTGTGATGTAACTTTAAAAAAAAATTCTTTGATGGATTTGTAACACAATCATTACCATAAGAACTGGTTGGTTAACTTTTCTGCTGGTAATTATCTTCCATAGTACCTGTCTATCTTTAGTAACTTCAGCTTAAGGTTATATATGAAAAGGGGCACTGAATACAACTCAAACAATAAAACACCAGAATGATGAATGATAAAACACTGCAGAACACTATTGAAGAATGAAAATTAATTAATTAATGCCATTTTCCCCTTTTTTTGGGAGGGCCATATTTAACGAAAACAACTCTAATCCTTCCCTACATTTCCGCTATTTTATCCTGCTCTAGGCATTTAGGGAAGAGGAAGAAAAGTTTGTAATTATTTAAGAAATGGTTGATCTTGAAAAAGCATCTTTTAGACAGGATTGAGTATTCAAACACAAAGGCTGAATCTTTAGGAACGTGATGAGAAAACAGAGACTTTTAAAACACACTGGTCCAAGGATGGCAAGTGTTATTAAATATCTGCCCAAATAAAGTATTTTATATATCTCAAAATGCAATTTGTATTTTTAATTGCTCTTAAACTTACGTCCAAAGGGTTTTAATAACTTTTTTCAAGATTTCTAAGCCACACAGCATAACTCACAAAGGAATACTACCCTTCAGTCTGAAAGTGTCCACCTTTTCTTCAAAACTTATTTAATTCATCACTTAAAAAATCCTTTAAGTCTACCAAATTTGAAAGGGGCCATCTGAAAATAATCTCGTCTTTCACATTCATTTTCCTAGCAAATGTCATCAGTGCACAACACATTCTTTCTCACTATTCCTATATACATAAAACAAAGTATTTAGAATGGTAAGACCCTAAATTTTACCCATTTTAAAATTCCACTTCCATCCATAACCAAACATTTCTTTTAATCTATTAAACTAGCTTTTATTTTAGGCTTGGGGGTTTTTTTTTTTTTTTTTTTTTTTTTTTTTGTCTATCATGGATTTGACAGTAAATTAAAATTTTCCTATATTTTGAGACATGCTTCTTTATCATACAGCTATATATTACTGAGGAAAGAAAAAGTCTGTTGTTTCATACAGATTGTTCCTTAACCAGGCCCAGCCTTTCAAGAAGTACTCTGTTCTACTGGTAGATCAAGACACGCCTGAAAAAGCCAAGAATGCCAAGTTCTCTTGGCTTTCACTCCAAAAAGAATTACAGATGGTTCAGCCCAGAGACAAGATTTGCACTCAATGTGCAGAGCCACTCAGAGCAACATTGTTGGGAAAGTACTTTCTTTGAAAATACAGTACCATAGAAACACAAATGCTGCACAAAAATAAGACAGTTTCCTTCGTACATTCTGAGAAAATAATAGAAATTAGAAATTAGAAAGCACATACTAACCCTTGGGATGAAAAATTCCATTTCAACATATCAGGAATGGAATGTTTTCAATTCTTTCTCTGAATAAGATGTCAAAGAGACCTAATTATACTAGAGGAGGTCAAGTGAGATGGCTGGTACATGCTAGAAGGTCTTAGCATTAAAAATAAGCAATATTTTACTGAAAAAAAAATGTTAAAACAAGGTATTTTTCATTTTAGCAATAAAATGTATCAGTTTCTCCAAATATTTTTTCTATTATTTTTCTTCATGTAAAAACATAAAATGTTCAAGTTGTATTTTTCGTAAACGAAACAATTATTGAACTTTTCTAAATCCTTGGTGAAATAGAAAGACATCAAAAACTGAAAAATTAGTAGAGACCAAGAAGCTTGAAAGAGAAGACATTATTACAAAGAAAAAAGCTTGTTTGCCAATGATTGTCATCACATCAGTATTAAAAT
Source organism: Alaudala cheleensis (assembly GCA_013398995.1). Lineage (NCBI taxonomy): Eukaryota > Metazoa > Chordata > Aves > Passeriformes > Alaudidae > Alaudala > Alaudala cheleensis. The sequence goes on from VWYE01011279.1 coordinate 233,747, forward strand.
ATATTCATTCAAAAAGTTGAGCTCCTCTGAATTACAGCAAGCAAAGATTTTTTTCATACACAAGTAATAGTTAAATAAGATGTCAAAATTGTATATGATTTGCACACAGTCTTATGAGTTTGTAGAAGGTCTGAAGTCCTTTATGGAGTTACAACATTTTTACTGAGACTCTTATATTTAGAATAAAAAAAATAAATATTATCTAGGGGTTTTTTTGCTTCTTCATTTAAAGAATACAACATTGACATTTCATGGGGCTTAGTCTGCAAATTACCTGATTTATAAATTCTACTGCATGCATAAGCCAATATAATATATATATATTCATAACATATACATGCTACATTATATGCAAGATAAGGAAGAGCCTTTTCTTACAAGTATTATGGGCTTTAAAGCCAAAGCACATTTTCTTTGCTGAAATTTTAACAGCTTCTGAAAAAAAAAAAACGTGCATGCATAGTCTGTATGAACCAGAGCCCAATTAATCAAAATTTTGCGATTTTCACATGGAATATTCTTATTAAATGGCTGTAAATGGACAGCTGAATAATAGAAATTCCTTAAATGTAACTTTCCCATCATGAATCTTCGTCTCTTTGCAAGAAGATAGGACTGCAGCTTTATTCCTCCTGCAGAAATGTACTTATTCTTTTTCATGTAGAAACACTTCAGCAAAGAGATAATATTGTATATAGCTCAGTTTGGTTACAGCTCTGAGCCTGGAAGATTTATTTTAAATATCAATGCCAAAAGTTAAACATCTTGATAAGCATTTAGCTACAAATCTTCTGTTAAAATACATCCACTAAAATGGACTGAAAATCTCTGTTCTGTAGACAGCCCTCTGATTACTTTCTTCTTTCACCTGTAGGCTATTCAAATTCTAAAACGGTATTCAATGAGCAAAGAGCAAACCCTCTCCTCACAGTTTGGTTCCGTAGGCGGAATGTTTTGTGAATCAAATTTTACAGTCTGAAAGGAGCCACCTTGAAAACAGATAAATCCAAAGGCACTCCTGGCTGTCAATGACAAGCAGTTTGACATTAGCTTCTCTGACACTAATATCTCTGTCCCTGTGCACACTCATGGATACCCCAGGCTTGAAAAAAACACGGAGGGCAGATCCTGACCTATATGGAGCACAGCCAAGGCAGAGGAGTTTCAGGCTCCTTCCTCAAAAGGTGATTAAGAGAGCAAAGATTTCCATAGTTGCTTTGACCAATTTATGCTAGTATGACTTGGAAATACAATGAAAGAAAGAAATTATGCTATCAGTTCTTGCCATTTCCTCCAAATCCAAACCCAAAAGTTTTATGATTAGGGAACTTTCCAAGACCATGAGAGACATATTATTTCCTTATTTTCTCATCCCTCTCCCACAGTATTTTTCTGTCCAAGATGGATACATCTTGGTGACAACTAGGTTATCAAAATACTGAGTGGATGATCAGGAGAAAAAGGCCACACTGAATGGGATAAAGGCCTGAGTAACCTGGTTTGACTCATTAATCAACCCTCTTTTAAGAAGGATGCTGTTTTAGAGATCTCCTGAGATCCCTTCTAGCCCCAAACCGAGCCTGAGTTCTCCTAAGTCAGCAGGACAGCTGTTGGGAATATAGGGAAAGAAGTTTATACTTTAGACTTCATGGTGGTTAATATTTTTTTCTTTATTTTATGTTGTTTTAATTTATTCTACTTTATCTTACTATTTTATTCAGTTTCACCAAGGTTGCGGAAATCATTGCAGCATGACCCAGAAGTTTTCTCATATCCACAATATCTACCTAGCAACGGGGACAGAGATTCATTTTCTTGGTCTTCTCCAGCTAAAAACAATTTGAATTATTCCTTGCTTATATGATATAACTCCTCCAAAGATTATTTTAAATGGAACATCTGTTCTGGAACAGGAAGGAAAAGCGACCCTTAAGATATTACTTGATTTTGGGTTATTCCTCAGGTTAATGGTGCAGTCAAGTGTAGTAAATAAGAAATATTCTTTTGGGATGCATTTTTAGTGTTTCCTGTACAAGAAATGTTGTTTGATATTTGAAATTGATGTTAGATACCTTCATCTAAGATGAATAAGACATTAAGCTAAATTAATTGTAAAATAATAAGTAATTGTAAATTAATTGCAAATTAATAAGACATTAAGCCACATTAATTGTATCACACTAAATTTTGTGAATGAATTCCTAAAATTATAATTCCTGAATTATAATCCTATGCTCTTTAAAATATTGTGATATTTTTCAACTTGTGCCCCATATAGTATAATTTCTTATCTTCCACTAAAGCAAAGAACCTTCAACTAATTAATTAGTACTAAAACTCATGTTTTTCTTTACCTACACATGGTAGAAAAAAAGATATCACAGAACTTATCCTTCTATTCCATAATTTCAAGTGAGAAATAGTCTAGTCATATGAATATGATATGGGAGACAGAGCCACCCCCAAGGATGTGACTCAAGATAGAGAACAGAAATACAGGATGTCCAAGACCTTTAAGCAACACCACAAAGGGAAATTTATTTTTTTCAACTATTGCAACACATTTTAATAAGATCTCTCTATGGTTTGTTTTTTTTAATCTGACATTTTATCTAGATTAAAATCTGCTGATATCACCAAATAATATTATTATAAACTTTTCCTATCTGGAAAAATTAAAATTTTTATTCCTAGCATGTAAGAGAAAAATTTAGCTTAGAGATAAGTTTCTCTTCAGTTGGACTTCCTGCATTTCAAGAACTACTGTTAATTTCTTACCCATGTCAATGAAATTTGAAATAGGAACACTATTTCAGCTTACTTGGGTCAGTTGTGTTGTAAAACACTTTTGCTAATTATCAGTATTTTTAAGTTGTGAGAGACAAAATATTCAGCTTTCAATATTCATTCCTAACTAGCATTTCTGGTTTGAGGATAGATAAGTAATTTCTGTCTTAGCCTTTTTTGTTCTACAATAAGGAAAACCTTTGATGAGATTTGTTTGCAGCCCAGTCTAAATTCTGAAATGAATTTAGCCTTATGTGGATTCTGTAGACACAAAACAGTTGCATTAGTCTTTAATTTCTAAATATTTATTGAAAAAAAATTACACAATTCCATTGTTTTTAGGTTTGGATACATATGCATTTAAGATACCCATGGATTTAAAATATATGTGGATTTTTGATAGGAAGAAATACATTATTGTAATCAATGAGTAAATCTTGTGAAATCATTACCTTTACATTAAGGGATTTATTATTGTGTAAATGTCTTTTAAAGTGATGTTCATTTTTGAAACTGGATTAACAAATTCCACATAACAAAATCCTGGGTCTGTATTCATCATTCAGAAGAAGGAAGTTTTAGAGGTGAAATTTCCCACATGAATGTATTCTATAAGTATATTAATAGGTGGTAATATCTCATAAACTCGAAGTTGGAGTAAAATATGTGTTCAGTTCTATACAAAAATGCTTATGGTTAATTAGAGGGCACCTCTTCAAGTGAGCTTGAAAATAAGACTACATGTATGTATATATCACCTCTGTCAGATCACTCATTTGTGTTGTGGATGCTAATACATACGAAATTACCAAGAACAGGCTTATATATCATATTATCAGTACATATGTGATTCTCTGTGATTTGCAAAAATTTGTTATGGAATCATAAGACTTAATGATACCTGTAATCCCACAAAGAAAGTTGCCTAATGCATAATTATATTAGACAAGCCAGCTGGGAGGGGAGGAAACCTGAGATGGGGGTGTAAATTGACTCATCCTTTCTCATAACCTGTGGCGCCTCAGTGTCACAAACAATAGAAAAGCAAACCCTATGGGAAATGGAGACTAGAAACTGAAAATCCAAGCCTAGGTGAGCTTAAACAATTAAACAGACTATTCAAAAAGAGTTGTCACTCAGATTTGTACTTCTCCAGTCTGGCTTCTTTTGGTATTGTAGACATAACTGATGTCAAGAGCAGATGCCCAAGAGATCTGATGTCCAAAGGTTCCTCTGCCCTTTGTTTGAAGAACTTGCTGGGAAAATCAGTGAATATAAAAGTATGGGCAAGAAACAGCTAAGAGGTGTGATATAGGGTCAAAGTCCATCTGTTGAAAAAGTTTTTTCTTTAGAGAGGTATAAGAAACATATTTTTTCTTTCTTTTGTCTAGGAAAAAATGTGCATATCTGAGAAAAGTTTGTTCCCCATCCCAAACTCCTGCTTTAGAGTGAAGTCCTGGCTTCAGAAAAGCTAGCAATATAAATTTGTTTTAGGATTAAGGGTAAACATGCTCACACATAAGCTTAGATTTCTGAGTTTTGTTATCCTTCACTTGCACAGAGCAACTAATTGCCATTCACCATTCATGTTTACAACTGAGCATCTCTGAATGTTCTTTACAAGGTTCCTGAATCTCAAGACATTCATAAATACTTGATATGAATTGTCATGCAACCTCAGTGGCAAAAATAATCCTTCCCAAAATAATTACAGGTGAGATGAGCATCCAATTGAGTTTATCCCAGTGTGCAGGAATAAATTGTACCAATGCTCCCTGTTTTACAGAAATAGCCTTTCAACCACAAAGGGCACTTGGAAAAAGAGGCAGTAATTATTGTACATTTTAAAGTGGAAGGAGAGATGTAGTTTTAGAATTTAAAGAAGCTTCCTGTATTGCAAAAATTGTGCTGAACATCTACACAGCTTGATTTCACAGGGTAGAGGAGACACTTCAAGATGTGGACCTAGGTCTCAAGTTTGTCACTACAGGAAGAAAGCAGTCTAATAACAGATTATTTCTTCTCATTCTCAAAAGTGAATCAAGAGGGTTTGAAGACTTATTTTATTCCAAAAGGATTTATTTATTTGTTTTTCCCTCACCTATTTTTGTGTCGATCAGAGAGCTTGGTGTTCGGATTTGATTTGGACAAGTGATGCTCATGATCAAATCTCTTTTCAATAGCTTCAACAACAGAAGACTCTTACAGCGAAGGCCTACTTTCAGTTTGAAGTAATAATAAAAGTAAAGTAGTTTTAGGCAGAGCAGAGCTGCTGCCAGTGAAAGTTTAGTTTTCTACATTTTTATATACGTTTAATTGAGAAGAGCTGGGAGTCTGAGGATGGGGTTAAGGGACACAATATAAGGAAAGAAGTGGCAGACTTTGGACTGGAGACAAATTCACTGCCAATGAAATCTGTTACCAGTAGTAGTAGTCTACACAAAATGCTTGGCTGCTAGTTGACAGCAGTTGCCTGTGCCAGATTCCTGTGATGGAGGCAATGTGGACCTCTGTACTTTCGTGTACATGGAATAAATACAAAGAAGTTAAAGCTCTTGTTGTTAAAGTAAAGCTGGCAAATATTTTTATTTTCTCCAACCATTCTTGCCAGAGTCTGAAAAACAGCTTTTCACAATGAAGCACCTGTAAAAGAGAGAGATTGAAGTGATAACAGAAAACTAGAAATAACTGAAAGAAAGTTTGGTTTTTTGTTTTTTTTNCATGTTTTGAGAAAGACTTCCTTTGACAGTCTGGAAAACAGCAGAGTACAGAACTTATCTCTGACTTTTAGTGAAATGAAATCGGAGAAGAAACACTACTTGAACTTGCAGTCTTTTTTCCTACCCTGTGAAATGACAATTGGGAAAATATTTTGGTGGTTAAAGTCACTCGGCAAACTGTGTTACACTATATGCAATACAGAATTACAGACTTTGTACAATGTACTTCTATTTACCAAGAAAAAGAAAGTCTTTTACAGCAAATGCCACCAGCCTTCTGGGGAAAACGGAGTGCAAAGTGAAAGCGCTTTTGCTTCCGATATCATCTTCATTCCCATGCTATAAATCTGGATAAATTTCTAAAACTGAAAAGTTAAATCTCCTCTGGATTTGTGAACAATTTGATCCAGATATCAGCAAGAGATAATTTATTTTTAAACTTTTTTATCTTTATTTTGCTTAAAACCAATAAGGTTAGAGATACAGTAGTACATGTTAAAAACTGGAAGCAAGTAGTTGTACCTTGAAAAAGAATCATGTGCCCCTACACTAGTTTGATTTGGGAAAAAATTGTTATCAATACATATGTGAGGAATGATGCTTTTTCCTTTTACGAGGCTGCTCCATTAAACACCAGTTGCAGCAGCCACTTATGACCACATCACTCACTATAATTGGCAGGCAGACATCACTCAGCACATAAATACCAGGCAACAGGGACTGTTTTATTGTTTAGCTGATGCAAAGTACAGCTGTGAAAGGTTGACAAAGCCAGCATTTCTTTGTGACAGTTCATTATGCAGATTCTTAATATTAGGGCTAATCCTGAACCACATATTCAAAAAAAACTTCTACTGTATATGTGCCAAATCAGTAAACAATCGAGGTTCAAACCAGTAAACACTAGGGTCTGAGAAAGCTCTTGGAGGACCACAGGCAAAGCAGAGCTGAATACTCTGAACCGCTGCAATCACCCATTTAAGAGACTCTCTTTGAGAGACTCTCTCTCATTAATGGCACAAAACCCAGCAGACATAGGACATAGGACAAAAAAGAGCCCTTTTACTTCACAACTTCATGTTCCTAAGAGTGTCTGTCCAGTCTCCACAGATGCTGAGTGTCACCTGAACAAACTGCAATATGATGGAATGGTTGCAGTTGGTAGCAGTCCTTTGTGATAAAACTTTTCTTTTAAAAAAAATTTAAAAAAAAAAGAATTTAATTAAATTACAGAACAGTGCTAGAAGAAATTAGGAGATGGAGGGTGGGATTGCTCTTCTGGCACATGATTCTAACTGGAAGAACCAAGAAATAAATAGAAATTGTCATCTGTAAGTAGAGTATAATTAGAAATGGCTTTAGAGTGTTGTATATCTTGAGTTTTTTGAATTAAGAACTCTTCAGCTTGTTTATCCTGAATTTATTAACCTTATTTACACTGTGCCATAACCACTTAGTGTAAAAGAATGGCAACACTTAACTAAGTGGAGGTTAAATAAATGTTTAGTGAAGTTTTAGGACATTTTAAAAAATGCCAAGTTTTGAGATAACTTCCACTGAAAATAAAACTTTCCTCATATTTCTCCTTAAAACACCTTTTTTTCCTCTGTCATCAGATGATTTTGTACACATTCATTCAATTTATTGGTTTCTTTCAACAGTGGTAAGAGACGTTTCTTTGGTATGCTCATATATGAAGCTACATCTAACATCCTTTTGAAACATAAAAGTGGAGACAAAAGCATTAGGCATTAAATAGAAACTTCTCAAAATACATTCAGCTTTGAAATTAATAGAGGTTTAGGACAGCACTGTTCACACACATCCCTAAAAACTCCTGCATGTACCCTAAACCAGAAAGTGATGTCAACAAGGGTTTGAAATTGACACAAGTGATATGTAAGAACAGGGGTGGCAAAATGTTCTACCAGCGTCCTGGGCTCTTGTTGTGGCAAGGAATATCTTAACAGGAATATACAAATTATTCTAAAATAGCTTTTCCAAGAACACACAGAAAGAGAAACACAACTAAAAGATGAGAAATTGTAGCAATTATTAGGAAAAAAAGTCATGTCCTAACTGCTTCTCATCAGTATGTAAAGTTTTTTTTTTTTTTTTTAAGAAATAAAAACCTAGCTATGTCCTTAGATAGTCAAATGCTCAATTATACTTTTATGGCATCAAATATATTAACAGGTTCTAATCCACTAATTTTTAAATAGTTTGCCATGATTTTTGTGATGGCTTTTTCTATTCATAAAACTAACACATCCTTAAAATATTTTCATATGTATTACATATCATTTTAATTGTAGGCATCCCTAAATGCTTTTTTTTGTTAATAATTTCAAATCTTTTAATTTATTGGAAATCTTTGAAAATTTTCAAAATTCAAATATAATAAGTGAATTATACTAGAATTAATATACTGTGGCAATGTTTATATGTTAGCAACTAAACTGATTTCTATGAAATCCATAAATGGTTTCTCTAACCAGCTTGTGCACATTGTTACTGTCAAGAAAACATTTCAGCTTAAGAGTGAAGAGACAGAACTACAGCAGTTGCCCAGAAAAGTGGAGAAATGCAAACAGGTGCTTTTCCTATGCTGTACCTCCCTGGAAGTATGCATAAAGTCTGGTGCTTTCCAATGAACAAGCATTTTATCCATCTTCAGACATAGAACCCAGAATATATACTTCTCCATTGTATGTGAATTACTCAAAATACCCATTGTTATGCTGGAAAATTTTCCCAAATATATTTTTCATAAGATTACATGATACGTTATCTTTCTATAGCACCTCAGCAGTAAGAATCCCTCTTCTAAAGGCACCTAATAATTTGTTTCTCTGAAATTTTTCATGATTAATGTTATTTGATCCTATAAATTATTTTTTCTAGGATTCACGTAAAGTATTTCCGATCAATGTCAATGTTCATCTTCCATAGAAAAACATTTATAGTAAGATCAAATTGACTTTTAACATTTTTTCCTGTTAAGTGTAAGGCTTTTGGTCTTTTTCTCTCCTTTTTTTGTTCACAATAACATCATTTTGCCTATCACAACAGTCCATTAAATGTTTCCTGGAATTTCTCATTCTTATTTTATTCTTCAGTTCTTGCATGATAACTTTATGAGCAACTTATTGCATGATAACCTTCTAGTGGATGGTTCAGAATATTTTCAGTGAATCTCAATTTGATTTAAGTTTTCTGTTCTGTCAAAGGTAATTATTAAACTGTATTACACACTTCTTAGTGTTTACTTGAAGATGTTAAAATTCTGTAGATATTTCTATATTTCTGATTCCAAATGAGGGTTTTATTCCCAGAAAAAAACAAGCAAACAAATAAACCCCCCCCCCCCAAAAACCAACAACAAAACCCACTACATAAAAAAGGATATATAACAGAAAACTTGAAAACACCATTCATCTTTCTTTAGATATGTATATTTTGTCCAGAATTATTTTCTTAGCTTCTAAGGTCTTCTTATTTCTCTTAGCTCCTTATAGTACTCACATCTATGCTGTTTCTTGGCCACCTTCTTTAATTAAACTCTTTAGCAAATACACCACATCGGTAAAATTCATTTGCAACTTGAAATGATAACTTTGAATAACCTGCTTCTACTGGAACCAGTTCAGGTGGAGCCAGAAATACAAGGAACACAATGCAAACTTTAAAATAGTAAAAGCCTTAATAGAGGTTTTAAAATTCAGCAAGAGATTAAAGGAGTTCTTTACAAGACATATTTTTCACTATTTAATAACAATACAGATGATTTTTATATTTTATTTATACTTGTTTCTGCAGATTGCACTTGTGCAAAATTGCAAATGTCTCTAATGAAGAGGTGTTTGATCACTAAAAGGTGGATTTTGTTATGCATTAGGTAGGTTGAAAATGGTTTTTGCTCTAAGAAAATTTCAGGACTTTTATCATAAACACCAACCTATCAAATGTTTAATTGAAAAGAATTAGGTAGTGATCTGAATAGGTACAATTGCTCAAAGCTGATTAACTGGCACCTGTGCATTGTTCTGACTGGCTTGCAAAGGTTCAAGTTATATCTGACATACTGACAGAAGGTAATGATATATGCTTCATTCACCAAAGAAACAAATGTTTTGTTTCCCTGCTCTGATTCCCTGCTTTACAGATACCTGCAGTGGTATAATATGCACTACTACTATTGTAAAACAAGAGTTTATTACATGGCTAAGTAAGTTGATCTTTGTAAAAGTGCACAAGTGCATTGAAATAAAATAAAACTACTTAATCCAATCTTCTCTTATACAATTTCTTTCAAGGAGAACAGACACAGCCTGTTAAAATAACAAAGAATGTAGAGTTTCCATTCACATTCACAAAGTGTCCTCATTCAAACCCCCACTCTAAAGCTACCTTTCCTCTCCTCTCATTTTTCTTTGTGGTGGAGAAATGTGACTCCATGGAACCAACAGTGATTTTGTTTTATGTTAACTGGCAGAGCTTTTCGAGCCTTGCAGACCTGGTGACACTTAAATGGCCCACACTTTGGATTGTCTTGTTGTGTGGAAAAGGTAGATAAGGGGAGGAGGAGAAACATAAAACAGGTGGGCAAGGGCAAAGTGGCATTCACAAAAGTTTCTTAGATCAGAGCCAGGTTGCGGATCATTTCTGTGACAAACAATTGCTGTATTGAAATTACATCACACAAGGTGTTATATTACTTATGAAGTCCTGAGAATTCTGTAAAACCTGGCAAGCACATCACATGGAAAAAGGTAAGATCTTCTGAACTTTTAGCCAGGAAATCAACAGAAACTAATATAGTTTAATGGTAATTAGTCTAATATGTGCCGCTCGTAGAACTGCTGCCAATAATACCATGTAGTGACTGTTGTAAAATGCCAACTACTCTGGCTTCCCTGTTAGGGATTAGGTGGAAGCTTTTAGAACTTTACTTGGCTTGATATTTAGGTCACTCCTGAAATGGCTTTATAAGTTAATTTTACAGCATATGAACTAAAAGGTCCTGGACTATGTTAATTTTCTATTTATATTTTCATTTGCACCAATATTTTCTCTATTGTCAGTTTGAGATACCAAAAAAAAATCGTATGTTTTCCTTCTGATATCAGTGTTATGCTTTTCATGTATCTCTGACATATTGATATAATGAGATCAATTAAAAATAGGATCTAAATAAAAGTTTGAATAATGTCTATATTTAGTGGCAAGTCATCATATTAAAACAAATTTCAGCATATCTGAATAATTTGGAAGGTTTATTGCAACTGCTTGAGCTAGTGTTTTGAGTGTGTGGCCCTCTTCCTTTCCCTGGCTTTCTGTTTAAAGAATCAATTGACTTTTCGACCCTAGTCCAAATTCCATTTTTTCATTGTTAGTTTCTCTCTGCCTGCATGAACAGTATAAAAGGGAGAGACTTTGCACCAAACTCCAAGAAAGGGCCACAGAATGTGATCTAAGATGTGGCTTTGTGAATGAGTGAGAAAAGGTAAATAGGCAAGGTTACCATGGCTCTTGGATGCTGCACTTCTTTGTGCCAGGCTGAGAGACTTGCATGCCTAACCTGGGGCACAGGTTTCTGCTATGTTTGAAAAACTACAGAGTGTCTCATATGTACTGCACCAGTCTAAATGTGCCTCAATATGCACAATTACTCCTCCTAAAATTTATTACCAAAATCACATTATAAATTGAGTTATAACAATACACTGAGAAGTTCAGAGATTGTGCCACTGATGGTCGATTGCTCACAGCCACACTTTTTCACAGTCTTTTTAATTTGGAGCCAGGTGGAACAAAATGCAAATTTGTCTGTGGATTTTCTGCTTGCTAGCACCTGGCTATGCAATCAACAGTGTTGGTAGTCATTTATCCCTCTATTTATTTGCCATGTTTGTATCACATACATACAATAATTTAGAGAGAATTTACATTGTACTTCATTTTTGTAACAGTAGTGATAGGGAACTTATTTTTTAATGAACTAAATACACAATTCACAAATGAAATTGTTACCTCAGTTTTGAAAATTCTTTACTTTCTTTGAATTTCATGCGGAGACTACTGTCAGGCAATACTTCAAACTTCAGTAAGATGTAGCTTTTATGAGATAAAAAATTCTCATTTGGATCTATCTCCTCATAATTGTCAAGTCATAACAAAAAATATCTCTGTAAATTATGAGACTGTGACTAACACACAGTAAATGTTGTATCAGGTTTATCATTAAAGCTGATTATCATTATCATTATCATTGTCAGTAGTAGTAATTGCAGTAGTAGTATCAGTCAATTATTTATTTAGCCCTATTTTTGAAAGCAGTACCTCAAAGTATCAACATGGCATGGTGATATACAGTCTTTTCTTATTTAAGGTCATTTCACGAGGTTTTTTGATCTTGTTAGATTTCATGAACAGCTATTTTGTACAGATCACCTGAAAGAAAATCACCCTGACTAACAACTAGATACATGACCTAGCAATTAGTAGGTCGGCAGCTAAAGCATACTGTGTTTATAAAGACTGCCTAACAAAAAGCATTCTTAATAAACCTGACTCAGATATCACCAAGTACACTGTGCAGTATGCCTCCAATTACCCACTTTGTAAATTTTCCTTACAGAAAAATGTTATTTATTTTTAAAGGTATTTCAGAGTCAGTTAATGGATTGAAAATAATCTCACATACTTACCAGACAGGGATTTTTATACTTGATTTGTATGTGTACACAAGCAGGCAGGTGTACTCACACAAACATAGCTACAACTTTGCAGTGTATTATACTTCATGAAACAGGTATAAATAAATATCACCTTGTAAATAAGACGGTTCATGGGAATAAGGAGTTTAAGGTGTGTGAATAACGATGATTATCCCAATGGAAACAGTGACTCATAGAGCCCTGAGATGGGGCAGTACACTTGGCTGTGTGTGGGTTCCAACGCTGAGTTGCCTTCAGCACGTGGAGAGCAGGTACATCTGCAGCACAGCCAGGGTGAGTTTACAGCCTAATTCATGGCATGCTCAGAGAGCTCAGGAACAGTGAGGCACCCCAGAGGGGCACAACAAAGGACTGCAAGCCCTAAGGGCTGGGCTTCCAGCCAGCCAGGGTCCCTCCTGGGAGAGCCCAGGCACAGTCATGCCCCTCAGGAGCAGGGCACACTCAGCCTCGGCTGCACCGTCTGTCATGGCAAGGAACAGTATCGCAACCTGGCCCTCAAATATTTATGACTTAATTATTATTTAAAGTGTACTTTTAGGAAAGCTAACCATAAAATTATGTGTTTCAGTGCTAGTTTCTGGACAAGCAAGCTGTTATAAAAGTACACATCTCTCTTTCACAGGTCTCTGGATTAGCTTTGAATGCAAGGAAGGGAGAGGGAGGTATTTCTAGTGCTGCTTCTGGGACCGGCGTCAGCACTTCTGTCACCACCACTGCCATGAGTAAGCAAAGATACAGGGCACACACACTAAAAAATGGCTTTGTTCCAAGTAGCACATTTCTTTCAAACACACACTCGGGGCTGAGAATATTGAAAAATGGTTACAATGTCTGGTTAATGTTTTGATCACCTCATATAGTCCCATATATAGCTCCTTTCTTGTGTACATTGGTGGCAGCATAACAAAGGCTCTCAGAGATCCAAAAGTCATTCATATTCATTGTTTTTCCCATTGTCTAACTTTGATTATGCACGGTTTTCTTAGGAGAAACTGCTAACAGCAATCATTCAAGGGCAAGTAGACACAATGGGGCCACTTGTGCAGGTTTTTTGCTGGCAAAGTTCCTCTTGAAATCAGGTGAAGGAAGTAGTTGTTTTTTTTGAGAACTGAAATCGGTTGATTTTTGAGAAGCCAGACATTTTGTCTGAAAAGATGTCAAGCAGGTTAACTTTTGTTGACATTAGAGAGTTTTGTCCTATGTGATGGGCAATTTCATTCAAGTACAAAGTGCAAGACTGGTCCCAAAGATGTGTGAAAGCAGTAGAGCCTTTTTTCTTGAACTTTTAATTGTAGTTATTTTCATAGTTCTTAAACTTGATTGTTGCAAAAATAAAACAAAATAAAATAGGTTTTAATTTACAAAATATGACCATATCATAGTGTTTAGATGTGGAGGAATGTGCAGGAGTTTGAGCAAGCCAGGTCAGAAATAGGCATGGCTGAGCAATGGTCTGTTCCCTAAACTGAGAAGTAGGAAAGAAATGCACAGGTAGTGGAAGCAGGGAGAGATGACTTCAGGGGAGTACAGGGATATGGTTTTAATGTGTAGGGATAGGTCAGGAAAGCCAAGGCAAAGCTGGGCAAATGCTTGTAAAGGGATGTGAACAAAAAGGGATTCTATAATTTTATAGTCAAAAAAGAAAGGCCAAGGTGCATTTATTCCCCTAATAAGCAGGGGTGAACTGGTGGTGATGGATACAAAAGAGTCAGAGGTACTCAACGAGTTCTTCACATTAGTCTTCACTGGCAGTCAGGCTTTCCATGTCTGTGAAGTCCCCAGACATCTGGGTGGGTATGGGGAGAGTGAAGTCTTTTCCCACTGAAAGTAAGCTGCAGTTTCAGGATCAGCTGATAGAATTAGATAGCCATAAGTCCATGGGATTGAAAGACATGTATTCCTGAGGCTGATGTTGCTATCAAGCTACTCCAGCACATTTGAAAAGCTATGGTGGTCAGGTGAAGTCTCTGGTGACTGAGAAAAAAACTCCTTTTTTTAAGAAGGGGAGAATGAAAAATCAAGGGAACTATTAACCAGTGAGCGTCACCTGGAAGATCATGGAGCAGATCCTCGTAGAAGATATTCTAAGGCATATAAAAGACAAGAAGTTGATCCAAGACAGCCAGCACTGCTTTAGTAGGGGCAATCAATCTGATGGTCTTTAAATGGGAGACAAGGGGAGATTGACTGATGCCATCTACCTATACTTCTATAAGGCCTTTGATATGGTTTTAAATTATATCCTTATCTCCATATTGGAGAGACATGGATTTGATGAATGAAGTATTCAATGGAAAAGCAACGGGCTGGATGGACAGAGTCAGAGAGTGTAGTCAATGACTTTATGGTCAGGTGGCAGCTGGTGATGAATGGCATCTCTCAGGGCACTGTGTTGGGCACAGTATTCTTAAATATCATCATTCATCATAGACCATGGGAATGAGTGCATCCCCAGCCAGTTTGCAGATAGCACGAAGCCAAGCTGTGCATTTGATACAAAAGGAGGATGGGATGCCATACAGATAATCCTAGGCAGACTTGAAAAGTAGTAGAACCTTATGAAGTTCACCAAGTCTAAGTGTAAGTTGCTGCATTTGTTTCAGGAAAAGCCCAGAGTACAGAGTGTGAGAAGTCACTGAGAGAAGCCCTATCAAGAAGGATTTAGGGGTTCTTGCAGATTAAGGGTTCACATGAACCAGCCATGTGAGCATACTGCCCAGAAGGCCCACCAGATTCAGAGGAGGTGTGGCAAACAGAATGAGGGAGATGACTCTATCCCACTACTTGTGCTTGGGAGACCTGGAAAACTGCGTCCTTCTCTAAGGATCTGTTAGAGCAGACACAGAGAAGGGGCCCAAAAGATGATTAGAGGCCTGAAACATCTCTTCTATGAAGGCAGGCTAAAAGAGTTGGGGTTGTCCAGCCTGAAAAAAAGAAGGCTGTAAGGAGACCTCATTGCAGGCTTTCACTACCTTGAAGCAGCTTGTGAAAAATGAGGGAGAGGGACTTTCTATAGAGACAGACAGTGACAGGAGAAGGAGCAATTATTTTAAACTGAAAAAGAGCATGTTTAGATTAGATGTCAGGGAGAAATTCTTTACTCAGGGGTTACTGAGGCACTGGAACATGTTGGCAAGAGAAGGTGTGGATGCCCAGTTCCTGGAAGTGTTCGAAGTCAGGTTGTAAGGGACCCTGAGCAACCTGATCAATTGAAAAGCATCCTTACTAATGGCATGGGGGGTTGAAATTACATAATCTAGATAAAGTTTCCTTTTAACACAAACCATTTTAGGATTCCATTATTCTATGAAACAGATATTTAAAAAAAAAAACAGTTACTTGTCTTCTCTAAGCTCATGTCCAATCAGAAATGCTCCACTAAGAGAATTGGAAGAATTTTTGTGGGCTAGTGGTATGACACTTTCCACTAAAACAGAAATTTGGCACTTTAATCACTCAGCAGTTACCCTGAGAAATATGGCTAACTGTGCTTCTGAGTGGCAGTGGCTGCACTGAGTTTCTGCAGAAGGCCACTGGGAAACTAGAGAAATGGAATTCAAAACCAAAGCTGGACCAGTCTAAGAACCTGCTGTGCAAATTCACTAACATTTTGCCTGCTGTATTAAGGGATGAAATGAGAGCAGGAATTAATGGCAGCAGGCACTGCCTAAGCTGACACTGGCACCAAATTATAGTAGGACCAGCCAGAAGCTACCCACATGTCATTTGTTTATGGCTCCTCAAAGGGTGACAAATGAACTCTGTAGATCCACTGTGCCCTCTGTCAGAGGAAAAAATCATCAGCTACCAGGCTAAATGATGATTTAAATCCTTATGCCTCAGACTGCTCACAAAGCTTCATAGGAAATCAGTGACAGAATTGGTTACAGAGCACAGAATTTTTTGTCATCAGTTGGTGAAAGTCAGTGGAGTTTATAGCAGATGGTTTATTAATAGTTTTATATGCACATATGCACTAATCCAATCTAACATTAATTAGCTGCTTCCTTTATTAAAAAAAACCCACAATTTTATTCTTAACACTTTATTACCTAAGAAAAACACAAATCATCTGCATTACTGTATTCTTTTTGCAGGTTTCAATAATCTAGAAAATAGTTTGTACTAGTAAAAGTGTCATGTTACAGCATAACTTTAAACTTAAACTTAGCCACAATGTGTGTTAAGCAGTAAATGTTATATAAAAGGGAGCATTTCCACCTGAAATTTAATCACTCTTATTGATAGTTGTTGGATTTTTTTTGTTCCTTCTTTCTAGTAAACATACAATGCCAAGATACTTTGCCCAGGATGCTGTGAGAAGGAGTAATTAGTTTTAAAAAGAAACAAGTGCAGAAAGAGACAACAAAACCTTTTATATCTCACATAGCTTCTTGAGACACCTTATCCTCCTAACAGGGATATAAAGTGAAGGTAGAAGTAGTATTTGAAAGAGAGACTCCACAAATACAAATTTTGTTAACAGAGCTTGTGAATAAAGTGTTAGAATTTTTCAGCTATATTCTAGAAACAAATTATATATTATCTGTCCTCCATTTGCATGAAGGTCGGGAATGTCTCTTGTTAAACATGTATTTTATCCAATATGAAAAGATTTGGAAAGAAAATGTCAATATCACTAAACTCAAAGTTTTCGACTTTTTTTTCTCTATAAATATATTATTTTAAAATGTCTGTGGCGATCCAGAGTATCTCTCTGGTTCTCCTGATGAGCAGGAGCCTGGACAGGGGGGGTGATCCTCCCTGGCCTGTGCCTGAAACAGTGGAGGTTTTAGGTCTCAGCCCATGGAAAAGGCACTGTCAGGGNTCCACAAAAGGTGGTTCAGAGGTTTGCATATGGAATTTACTTTAGGGAAATTTAACATCCAAGAGTCTACAAATCAGAAAGGGTTAATAATCAGACAGGTGGTATCAACATAATTTATTTTTGGATATTTTAAAAGTGGATTAAACTAACTACAGTTTCTATAGACTTTGGATTTAGGTTTTTTATTAATACAATTTTTGTTACATTTTTCTTCACCTCCCTGTAGTACTCTATTTGTGGTTAGTGCTTGTAAAACTAAACTAACTGTTAGTAAGAGTGATAAAATGAAACAGTTCATTTTTCATACTAGTTCTGAGTTTTGAGAACTACTAGTTGCAACAAAGAAAATAAAAATTTATACTTGAGATTTTTTTTTCTCCTTATAGAATAACCAGAAAGGGAGAAATCATGTTCTTAAAAACACAGGAATTAATGTATTTTTACATGGAGGGTGTTATCACATGTCAAAGAAATTATATCCTGCAATGTTGTTGAAACTGTAGATGAATATATTATATTAAAAAGTTTTATTTTTCCTCATTTTCAATATTTAAAAGTGCATGTTTTTCCTGAAAATTGTCAAGTTTAGCATTAATACATGTGGCTAAATAAAATCTAAAAGCCTATACTCTTTCAAATGGATGCTCATGTTCCTAGCAAGTAGTGACTACAGGGGAAAAAAACAATTACATAAACTCTGCCTGCAGTCGCCATGCAAGCTTGGCAGTGAAAGTCACCTCCCATTTCACTGACACTGGCTGCTCTGTTTTTTATTGTTGTTTTCACCACAACTATGGTACCTGTACTTCTATTCATGGTGTTGCACTGGGAAGATACTCCTGGTTAGACATGTCCTTCTCCTTCACTGAAAATAAACAAGTTTTTTAAATCCTGATGCGCTTACGCAGCATCCTCACAGTTGTATCAACAGTGAGGAGAACCAGCAGTGGAGCAGTGGCAGGGTTGCCTAACCAAACTGGGGAGGGAGACCATTTAAGCCACCACATCCCCTGGAACCCCCTTGGTAAACCAGAAAATGAAAACAGAATTTTCTTTTTAGTATTATAGTGTCATACTCTGTGTTCTCTCCTTAGCTTTGTCATCAGCCCAGGCAGTTTCATACCTGACCTTCTGTCCTTACATACATATTATTTTTGTATGCCATTGGGTTAGAAGAAATGAAAATTAGAAAAGCTGGTTCTTACAGGCCTTCTCTTTTCTATTGTACAGGAACTTCAGTGCCTCCCTTATCCATCAGCAAGTCATCCCTCCTTTAAAGGTAGCTTAAGGCACTAAAAGTGTGGGTAGGGGGATTTAAGATTTTAATAAATTTATTTTAAAAAACTAGGTTTATGCTGGTTTGTATTATCAAATAATGAAATGTGACATGTCAGAAGATGTTAAATATTTGTAAGAAGTCAGCATTGTTCTGTGCACTTTCCAAATGGATCTATTATGTCTGAGAATTCTAGCTACTTATTTTAAGTGATAAGTGTCATTTGGCATCATGTGTCAAGGAAGTACCATGTGCTCCCCGTCTGCCTTTCAAGAAGCTACAAATGACACCATTCATCTCATCACATGACAGACCTGTTGCTTCTTATCATCATGTCTGCCTGTTGTAAACGTGGTAGAGATCCATTTCCCTACCTTCTCTTACTTGTGTGTTTTGCTTTAAGTTATGGTGAAATCTTCTACAGGTTTTAAAAACACTGAACAATTTCTTCTTGAAGTCTATTCTATTTCTGCTGTGACCAGATATCAAAGCAGTCTAAACACTCAAAGTACTTTGAAATGTATTTCACTTTGGTTAAGCATAAGCTTAAATTCCTTTCTTTATGGGTTTTATGTATTTTACTGCATTGAATATGAGAGTGTGTTTCAGAAAAGCCTGAAAAACAAAAACATGAATGTGTACATGGAAGACTGTAGCTGTAAGATAAATAATTGAAACATGTTGGGAAACTCTTTGTGAGCTATAAGTGAATTCATTGTGCCCACTGGGATATTTACCAGACGAAAAGTGTGACAATGACAGTAACCTCGTTGTTTGGTACATAATTTAGAGTATTCCTAATGAATATTTCATGTAGTATCATTTGTGTATGAATTGTAAGGCATGTATATCAAGATTCACTAGGGGCACTGTCAAACTCCTCAGTTTGAAATAAGCACTTATAAATTACTTAAGGATATTGTAGGAAAAGTGATTAATGTACAATCTTTTTTAAGCAAATAATTATGTCCCTTCTTGGGGACAATAAGCAGCTTTGTTTAGTAAAGAAAGGACACTGAAACAAAGAAAAATAAAATGTTTTCACTTTCACAATAACAAGCAACTTCAGTTCCTAGAAACTCCTTAGAATATTCTTAAAATACATGTAATTTTTAAAAAGAATTAAATAATTTTATTGAAATATGGAAATTTATGTTTTGAGAAGTCAGGGTAGTTTGGAAAAGTATTTGTTAAACCAGTTCAAAAAGAACACATTATTTATACCCATATTTATGCATCTCAGAAACATAATTGAGTATATTTTTTTAAATAACAGTGAGGGTGATTTCATAATTAAGGGTAGTTCAATCTTAGTTACAAATATTGTAAAAGTAGAATGACTTTTCAGTTTTCATAGTTATCAAACATATTAATGGAACTGAAGTTCAATTCACAAGTGATTATGAACAGATCAAAATATAATACAGTGGTTAATAGACTGAGAACAAAGAATTCAACCAGTTACCAAAGTAAATACTGTTATGTCTTTGTAAATTGTACTTAAAATAAAAAAAAAAGAGGTATATATCTACCTCTTCATATAGCTATATGACTCTACATATATGCCTGTAAAAATCCTTTTGAAAAGTGTATTAAAAATTAAGTTCTTGAATCTGCAATTCATCTGATAAATATTCTGGTTTTACAAGAACCTGAATATCTATCAAATTCAGTTAACTTTAGGTATTTATAAAGTGCCAAAATTCCTGAAAATTTTTTATAATTGCATATCCATATTTAAAGAAACCTGTTTCTCTCCATTTTCTGCAAAACAAAGTTCACAGCTTTTCAGATTTCTTCAAGTACCTGTGAGAATGCTCTGCATCTGTTGCAGAACAGGGATCCCTAAAACTATAGTTTTATGAGCAAGGCTTATTTCTATCTGTAGAACTTGTTTAAGTCTAATATTTTTAATTTACTTGATACAGTTATGCTTCCAGCAATAACAAGAGCAAATCTTTATTATAATCAAACTAATTATGTCCTTGTCATTTTATTAATTAATATACTTTTACAAATTCTTTTTTTCTCATATAAAAACATCAATAAGAATGATCACTGACTTTTTTTTCAAAATGTTTTAGCAGCTTAGTTGCAAAGTAAGTAAAACTTGATGTCTCAAATAATTGCCAAAGGCCAAGATTCAACAAAGCATGTTCTCAGTTTAAAGTACATATTTAAATCTGTTGACTTTATGAGACTCAGATATCTGCTTAAGGACATGCTTCAGTCAATGCCTGGATTCCCACTGGAGTCTCTGGCCATGCTCTTACAGTTTCAATGATGCCTCTTGGGCACAATGCCAATAAACTCAATCTTGAATCCACTCAAGTCAAGAAGAACCCTTGTTACTGATTTCACTATGTACAGAATGAGGCCATGTGCGGGGAAGTGCAGCTCTCAGGTAGTGCTCGTTACACTGCAACATGCTTCGTGCTTCCCTCTTTCTTTTTTTTTCCTGTAATCAGAGATGATAATTTACAGAGAGGGCTGTTGTTTTTCTTGCTTTCTTTCCCCACAGTTTTAGAAGGAGGGAATGTCATTCTGTTTCTGACTCGAGGTTTCATGTGAATCAATATTCTGCTGTACCTGGATATCTCTTCTACTTCAGTTAAACCGACCCAAGAGGTTTATGGGAGGTGGGGTCTTTAATTTGTTTAAATATATATGTTTATTATTTATTCTCTTGTATTTTGTGTTTTGCATTTTTTATTTTGTATTTTATCCTTTTTTTTTAATTTAGAATGCATTCTAAATATTTTCAAATAATTTTAAAACTTTATGCCAATGTCAGAGAAACTGTCTATAGAGATAGTTTAAAATTATAAAAGCAGTTTCTGCATGTAAATACAAAACAGTGATCTCTTGAATGAAGACTTCAGTATATTACTTAGCAAAGTGGTTGCTGGTCTTGCTTTTTGACAATCCTGTTTTAACCACAAGTTTTAATTTTTTTTTTATTTTTATTTTGCAAATGCGTCAGGGTGTGAGCATGCAGCATCCAAATCCATTCATTGGTAGGGTCTTTTATGATAAGGACTGAGTTCTAGTCTTAGTTTTTATGTTGAGCTTCCATCTCCATATCTCTGTCTTAATTTAAAGAAAGTGTGTTCACACTTTCTCTGAGGTTTATATGAATTAACTAGCTAGAATAGATTTTCCAATCTGTGTTAAGTTCAGTTAAATTGATTCCACCTTTTTTAAAAAGTGCAGGTAAGCATGGAAAATAATTATTTCTGAATGGTACCAGTAGGGTCCTTTGTACTTAAAAAGTTTTAAACTTTAAAGACAAGACTCCAATAGTGTGCTTGTATGTTTTTTAAAAAGGTTTTTCAGACTGTCTATTCTTTTTAAAAGCAAGCTAGTAGTGAAATGGCTACTGATATATCCAGCATTGGAAGATACTGGAAAATCAAAGTGCTGATCAAGGTCAAGGATTTTAGCTCCAGGTCACTAAAATCTAGTACCTTCAAGCAACCAAAACCATAATTTCCTGAATGATGAAGAGCTGGGAAATGCTGCCTCTGCAAGTTGAAAAGAGCCGTTTAGTTTTTAACAGGAAAAAAAAAATATTTCCTCTATTTTGTCACTATGCCTGCTATTGTAAATGTCACTAGGTTCTCATAGTAACATTATCTATGAACCAATATTCAAAGTTGGGGTTTTTTTGAAAATTTTTATGCCTTTTAAAAGCATAAAATTTAGCTCTATTGCAAGTAAAAACAACATGGCTTTAATAGCATTTATGAGAGCAGTTAAATAAGCAGAGCTACATTGAAACATTTGATATAAAATTTTAAGAAAACAAGAAGAATTTTATTCAAAGGTGAAAATATCTAAGTGGAATAAGAAGTAAAAGAGCACAAGAGGAGGTGCAAAAGGATAGTAACCCACAGGTTTATACCTACAGGAAGTAGTCTTTAATATCCAACTCATAAAACTTTGTGAGGTGCTGCCTAAAGTTGTTATCAAAACTTCAGTGCATTCTGTGACCCACAGTTTCACCTCACATCTTCACAGCAGTGAAAATGCTCCCTGTCAGAGTTCACACAGTGGGAAATCTCTTTCATTCCACACGTACTGGAAGCCATTTACACTAAGTCTCTATAATTTGTGAATAGCTGTTTGTACTTACTATAAAATGGGGCAAATTTTCACACAGGTTAAATCTTATGCTGGATGCTGTGTTGAAAAACTCTGTAAAGAGAGATGTCTTCATTTTCTCAGGGATTTTATAAACAGCAAGGAGACTATACAGTACCAAATAAGTAAGAAGTAACAAAACATAAAAGTATAAACACTACATATGTACACTTGCTTAACCTTTCTTGATATTCCTGTGCATCTTTTCTCCTAATTTTTGAATTTTATTTCATATTTGGAGATATGTACTTATAGGGTATTTTTGGTGAGTTCCTGAGGTAGCGGAGTGTAAGTCCAGCAAGGGTGTTGTATACTAATTTCCTTTTATAACTGGTCATCTCACAGATCTGTTGGATGCCTTCTAACTATTGCATTCCAACTCTTTCATATGGAACATCATGAAGTGGTTTATATGGGATAATCTGACATTTTGAAGCGTACAATATCTGGGGCTGCGAAGGAGCACTAATAATTGGAAGATATTCTGCCAGGGCCTTATTAAAGCTAAAAGGGAATGGGTGATCCACATGAATACAGTGCAAACTAAGGGTTTTACTGATCTTTAGATAGGGGGAAAAAGACCTAAAACACAAAAGACAGAGGAATCTCAGAGGAAGCTTCTGGCCACTTCCAGCAGAATGTTAATAGCCCCATGTCACTTTAACTCTGACAGCTCTGAAGTGAAAGGCCACTAATCTCTGTTTGTAATGTTCAGAACTGAAGAGAAAAAGTAAGTATTCTTACTTAAGCTATGGATAAGCATTAACAGTCTGGAAATGAAGGGAATGTTCTGTAATTTATTTTAGTGTCAACAAATACCTCGCCCCAAAGCCTTGGAAAATGTATATTTTTCTTTCTTCTGTGATAGCACAGGTGATTTAAATGTAACATTGGTTTTGAGTGCTCAGTTCACAAGTCACCATCTTTAGAAAATGTTAGCCTGATACAAATTTCAGGCAAAGATTACAGTTCATGCTTACTAGGCTGGCTTAGGAATCATCTATGGGTAGGCTTGTTCAGGATATCTTTGTTTTTCAAACTGAGTCAAAAAAATAGTAGAGCATTCAAAGGCATGATTGCTTAGGACTTTATATATATATATAATTTAGTTTATAAGCAGTTAGGATTTTCATCATAATAGATACTCCCAAGGGATTTCCAGTTCACACTTCACACATATCCCTTAAGAATTCTAGTAGAAATCTCAGGCTTCTGCACAGCAACACACGGAGTAATTTATTAAAGAGCATGTGAATGGCCAAACTCTGCTTTTGTCTGAGAATCTATCAGTAAGTGAACATCCTGTAAAAGGAAGTTCATTGCTATTTTATTAATTTCAATATTACATCACCTCTAATCTCAGAAGAAGTCAAATTGTCACATTGTTGAGCATATATTTAAATCAATGCTTTTAATAGTAGCGTTTTGAGTTAATCAACTGAGAATCTAGAAATGTATTACATTGTTTTAATCTTTCTTCTCTTGCTTTATTTTCTTAAACTTTTGCTCTTCCCACTCATGCCTAACCAACTGCATTCTCATCTGCCTCTGAAAGTTGATTATATTCACAATATAAGTGTAATTGCAGCAGGTATATATAGCTGTTTGTTATGTAATATCAGATCTCTTGTTGCTTGGATTTATATTTCTGTTGTTGATATTATCAGCTGATAAGTCTCATAATTATAGCATTAGAACAAGTTTGACATTTCTTTAACTCTAAAGAGATATGTTATGTCTAAGTACACACAATTGAACAGACAGCAAATTTCATAAACAAAATTCAGTAACTTCATTTTTCGTGTTAGAAAGTCACATGATAATATCCTTTTTTTAGTGATTAGTGATTAAGTAATGATTTTTGACTGTTCATATTTTAAAATTCCAGTTGCATAAAAATTAAAATTCCATTAAAATACATAAAAATCACATATAACCTTTTTATATGTGTAAAACAACATTGCATATACAATATATACATAAAATTCTTGGATTTGTAAGCCTGTTTTTCTGGTTTTGTATTAAAAAATGAACCAGTTTTAATTAGATTCTACATACTTTTTTGTAATCATTGTCATTCCACGTTCCAGATGTAATAGATCTGATTGTTCTGTAATCAATGCACAGGTTTAAAAAAACTAAAAAACAAACTAAAAAACAAACAAACAAACAAAACTAAACACACACACACACACAAAATAAAACAACAAAACAAAAAACACAACAACAAAAAACAAAAACAAACAAAAAAGACATAAAAACCCCACACATACACAAAAGTCAAATACAAACAAGCCAATCCTGTTTTCCTTGTTTTCTGAGGTTTGGTTTTTTTCTTACTTTCCATGCATTTCTGAACGATTTCAATGCAAACATTGAGTATAGAAATACATAGATTCATCTCAGAAATGACCATCATTTCCAGCTAATCATTTCAACAAAAGGTTTTCTCAGGGATTAAGTCAACAACTTTTGTGAATTCCATGATTTTATTTTCTTCAAAACTATGGCAAAATGTAAGCATTCCGTATACTCAATGAATTTTTTTATTAATTGTAGTTATTCAAGCCAATTGCAAAAACTTAGAGCTTAATGCAGATTTAATATAATTTTCTTTTTTTTATTCTTTAACTAAATATATTTTGTGAAATAATATTAAATATGTTTAGGTTTAATTTAAAATGTAGTTTAAATAAAATATCTTCCACTAAAACTAAACAGTGTTTTAAAGTTTTTTCTCTCTCTGGATTGGAAAAACAAGTAGTGAACAAATTGCTGTGAAATAAAATAAGTTCTATTTGGGTGGTATTTTTTGTCTTTCACTGAACATTCTATTACTAAACAGTAACAAAAGTGGAAGACTTACTACAAGATGGTAACACATTTATGAAAGTATTAGTTTATATTTTACAGCTTCCTCTCACATGCTCCTTGTTCAGCTGGTCAGGACAACTGCTTGCTGTGCAGTAGTAATTTTTCCAAACATTGTGGAGAGATAGTGGGATATGTGCTTAAATATGATGCCCATGTTTGTATTTTGACAAGAGCCATATTTTCTACCTAAATTCTGCTTTTCCCTTATAAAATGGTTTTATTTATCTTCCTAGTTATGAATTACTTGAAGTTTCTATCAGAAAGAATTAATTTAGTACAGCGTATGAAAAATTTGACATATTTTATAGCAGTATTTTTGTAATGATGTGTTAAGGGCTGAAACATCATAGACACTTAAATTTTTATATCCAAAATCTATGTACTGTAACTGCTCAGTAAGTTTTCATGAAGAGAGTACTATTATGTTAAATAGCAACTATATTCGCTTAGCTTGATTTTATGACAACAATCCATGCAAAGGGTTAAATTTCAGAAATAAGTTAAATTCTTTTATTTGTGCAGATTTCACTTATTGTTCTTTTTTCCTTTCAGTCCTCCTTTGCTTCATTAGATGCAGTAATATCTCCCTTGCCTGTGACAATTTCCATTAATATCTCAAAGGCAGCTATTAAGTATCATTACAAGAGAAGATTATAGAAGGATACCACATACAATAACACTGAAGAAAAAGACAATAGTCACATTTTCATTTGTTTCTTTGTTCTAAAAATGTAAATCAAATTCCATGCACTTTCAAGCATTCTTCGCTCTGCTTATGCTTTCAAAGTGCTCCAAAAAGAACAACCTTCATGGCCAAATAAATTAATCAGTTAAGATTACCTCAACGAAGAAAATAGTTCTCCTGTCAGAGATTTTTTTTCTGCCCTGAGGCCCCCCAGAAGAGTAAATGTAAGGAGAAAAAAAGAAATTATTTCAGGTGTATATATGTGTATTTGTCTTTTTTTTTTTTTTTTAATAGTAGAATTTGGTTAAAGATGTATTTTAACAAAGCTCTTTAAAAATGCAGAACAATGCATAAAGTGTTCTGCTATAAAAGTTAGTCTGTATCACCATCTAAATATTTAGTCAATCAGCTTTTAGAAAATTATCTAAACATATCCATGGGAATCTAATTATAGCTAAAGGTCATTCTAATTCTAACACTATGAAGGAAAACTGAAATCACAAAGCTCCCGTACTGGAAATTCTGAAATTCTTGCAGTATTAATCCTCTGAGCCAGGACGAGTTGTGTGTCTTAAGAAAACTTAACAGGCTTTTATTCTTTTCCTGAGATGGAGAACTGAAAAAATGGGGAGAAGTTAATTGGATATGTATGTATGTAATTTCAAATATGTTTGGATGCATTGTGATTGTGTGTAAGTCCTCTGGAGGCAATGGGAAGAGATAGTCAATTCAAGAGCAAATTAAGCCATATAAAATAGAGGACTATCAGGCCTATCAGAGTCTCAGTGCCCAGGAAGGTTAGAGAAGACATTATCTAAAGTGCAATCACATGGCACACACAGATAGCCATGGGATCACACCACGGGAATGGGAAAGGCAGACCCTGCCTGTTTAACCTGGTCTCCTTCTATGACCAGGTGACCCACCTAGTGGATGAGTGAAAGGCTGTGAATGTTGTCTACACGCATTTTAGCAAAGCCTTCAACTTTGTGTGTGAGAATGTTTCCCACAGCAACCTCCTAGAAAATCTGGCAGCCTCTGACTTGGACCAGTGCACCCTTGACTGGGTTAAAAACTGTTTGGATGGCCAGTTGGAGGCCCAGAGAGTGATGGCAAGTGGAGTTACAGCCAGCTGGTGGCTGGTCATGAGTGTGGTTCCCCAAGGCTCAATACTGGGGCCAATCCTATTTGCAGGAGTGTTGATCTGTTGAAGGGCAGGAAGGCTCTGCAGAGGGATCTGGACAGGATGGATCAAGAGGCCAAGGCAAATGGTTGTGAGGTTCAACAAACCCAAGTGCTGGGTCCTGCCCTTGGGTCACAACAGCCCCAGGCAGTGCCACAGGCTGGGACAGAGTGGCTGGAAAGGACCTGGGGGTGCTGGTGACAGTGACTGAACATGAGCCAGGCTGTGCCCAGGTGGCCAAGAAGGCCAATGGCATCCTGGCCTGGATCAGCAATAGTGTGGGCAGCAGGAGCAGGGCAGGGATTGTCCCCCTGTGCTGGGCACTGCTGAGGCCACACCTCGAGTGCTGTGTCCAGTTCTGGGCCCTCAGTGCAAGAAAGACACTGAGGTGCTGGAGTGAGTCCAGAGAAGGGCAGTGGAGCTGGGGAAGGGTCTGGAGCAGCAGCACTGTGAGGGGCAGCAGAGGGAGCTGGGTATGTTCAGCCTCGAGAAAAGAAGGCTTGGGGAAGACTTTATCATTCTCTACAAATGCCTGAAAGGAGATTCAGTCTCTGCTTCCCTGAAAGACCAGGGTTGGTCTCTTCACCCTAGAAGCAAGTGACAGGATGAAAGGAAATGGGCTCAAGCTGTACCAAGGGAGGTTCAGGTTGGATGTCATGAAGAATTTCTGCATGGAAAGGATTTTCAGGCATTGGAACAGAGTACCCAGGGAGCTGGTGGAGTCAGCATCCCTGGAATTATTCAAGAAATTACTCAATATTGCACGCAGTGCTGTGATTTAGTTGATGTGGTGATATTTAGTCAAAGTTTGGACTCAGGAACCTTTGAGGTGTTCTCCAACCTTAATGATTCTATGAATCTATAATTCTATAAAATCAAAATCACCTCACAAAGGTGACTTTCTGTACCAATTGTGCTGGGAGATAGTATGTGACATCAGAAGAAATATAGGGTTCAAAAGTTAATGTGTTCATGAACAATTTCAAGATTACTGTTTGTGGACATAGGATATACCAAATATACGGTTACAAAATGCAGATATCTGTTTTCTAGTTGAAAAATAGATATACCGTCTTTTGTGTCAACAGAAAATGCATTTTCTCCACTATGGAAAATTTTCACAAATAAATAGTATTTTTGGTAAAGCCGGAAAAGAGGATGTTTTTTATATTGGAGGTAGAACAAGTGACTTAGAAACCTTTCTGTATGACAAAGTAGAAATACTCGTTTTTCATAATTCAAGTATAACCTGATCTCTTTTGATTTTAAGGAAATTAGAGCTAGACTGTTTCCTTAGGTTTGAATTTTGGATAGACTGTCTCTCCCAAGAGAAATGTGTTCTATTTCTTCCAGCCATTGTGATTCAGTGTGGGAGTATCTTATCCATCACACCAGAGAGAGCATAGACTGGCGAAAAAATCTGCCTCTCAGAAGGAAGTGGTTACATAACACATGAAACTGATGTTTCTGAATTTATCTACACATTTTTGTGTAAAATCTCATGTGCTTGATCATTGTGATCAAGCTGAAGAATGGAAATGAAATAAATAACAACATTAGAAATTCTTATTTGAGCAGCAAAATAAGTTGCCTGATTTTCTGAAGTGTTAAACACCCAAGAGCTGAGACTGAACCAGTGGTTCTGTACTTGAAGTAACATCTGTCCATATGTCACATATGGACATATGTTATACCTCCCTCAGGAGTATACTTCTGGCTGGTGTTCCTTGAAGCTCCAGGCAAAGTGGAGCTGACTCTTGTTCTCTTTGTTGCTGCAGCTCAGAAAGAATACAATTATACTTTCTCCCATAATAAGATCTTTTGTATTCTCCTTCCAGACTTGGAGCTATATCTTGGTCCACACACAACAGCAAGTGGCTACAGATTTGTTACTTAACATGAAAACACAACAAAAGTAATCATATTTGCTAGAAAAAGAACTAGCTGGAAAATCATTACTGTTATATTTAATGAGCCAGGTGCTTTCAGTATCTCATCAATGATGATTAATTAGCTGGAACTTCATTTCTGCTCTTCTCAGCAGCCATCAGTCCAGACCATCCCTATAATGATTTCAGAGCCAGAACAATTCTTAGACAGATAGAGATGAAATCAGCCTCAGAACTCTAATAATAAATAGCTAGCATTTTTGAAGCAGGTTCAGCCATTCATTAGTAGTTCAGAAATAGTGAGACCACAATGTCAAAGGTGCTATTTTTACCTTCGGGGTCCTCAGTCAGTATTACATAGAATTATGCCACCCACACTGTCAGTACCTTGGATAAGATGATTTCACTTAGAGTACAAAGGTGAGTACTTATTGAACAAAGGTTTATTGCTTCTTTTCACTGTGTATGTAGTTGAGATAGAAGCATCACTTCATACAAATTTTCAGTTTCAAACTAGAATTTAATAGACCAAGGATTGCAGTCAGTAACCAAGAATCATTTAAATAGCAGGATAAAGCTAAACATTTTTGGTTCCCCTCCAGCTGTCCAGTTACTTCTTTTCAACTAGAAAAAAACCCCAACCCACAGGATAATTCAACTTTCTGTTTAAATATGGAACCTAGTTTTTAGCAATTAGTATTTTGAATAGCAAGATATCACTGAACAGTAAGTGATTTCTCTCTGGAAGGGAAAGAAAGACAGGAAAGATATTTTTTTATTGTCAGAGGCATCAGATCTGCAGGGAACAGTCTCCAGCTATTTTACCCAAGAAAGCAAGACATAGGTGAACAATAAAATGTCTGGCTCTTGTCCAGGTTTCTTACTGTAGAAAATCACCATGTAGTTCAGACACTCCATTAGCTCCAGCCCATTCTGGATAAAGGCAAGTTAAGGATTTAACTAGTGCTGGAGTGCTGGATGACAGACATTCAGTACATTGTAAAGGTGACATATAAGAGGAAATTAGAAGGCTAAATTTGGGTAAATTATCGATTTATCTTTACAGAGACATATCTTTTCACAGGGCTTTAGGTACACTACAGAGTGTTGGTGTGCTGAGTTGATCAAATCTAACCAAAACCACTCTAAACTCACTCATTTTAATGGTTTTGGTTTAATATGCTGTAGTTAACTTCCCCCATTGCAGCTTTGTTTTCAACAGAGAGCACTGATAATGAGATCCTGAGATCCTCAATTGCTTCAGTAGGTGAACACTTGTACCTTTGTGTTGGATTAACTTTTGCTAATGGCCAAACACCCCTCCAAGTACTCTCTCACTGTCTCTCCTTCTCAGTAGGTCAGTGAAGGAAAAAAAGAGAAAAAGGCCATGGATGAGATAAAATCATGGAGATCACATACCAGCTGCCATCACTGGCAAAACAGACTCAACTGGGCAAAATTAATTTAATACTTTACCAATTAAAATAGATCTGGATAGTGGGAAATTAAGGTACAAATTTAAACAGCACTTTCCTTCCATTTCCACTTCTCTTCACAGGCTCAACTTCAATCCTTCAGAGGCAACTCTTCTGCCTCCTCTCAATGAAGGGTGCAGAGGGATAAAGAATGGGGCCTGTGGCCAGGTCATACTAGCTCCTCTCTGCTGCTCCTTTCTCTTCACACTTCTCCCTGTGTCAGTGGTGGCTCCATGGGCTACAGGGTGCATTTACTCTGGTGTCTGCAGCAGTGTCTCTCCCTCCATCAATGAATTTACTGTTCTCAGAGTTGTTTCTCACTTCTTTTTTTCTCATTTCTCTTTCTCTCTGCCATTTTTGTCCTTTCTTAAGTAAATTTTCCCAGAGACACCCACATATTTCACCCACCTCTCTGCTTTACTCTGTATGGTATACTGCCTCTCTCTTTAAACTGATCTTTACTTTAAAATAGTAGAAACCGCACAAAGGAGCAAAGCAACAGACTGGATGGTCCAAGAACATTGTTATTTCCCTTATTCTACCACCATGACCTTCTCAGTTTTACAAGAGTTTGAATCATCTGATCCTCATCACTGTTTTGACTAGCTCTTTGTTTAAACTGTCAGTGACTAAAACATGCACCCACAAAAATAATTTTTATTTTGAGTTTGTTTCACTACATTATAGTTTAGCAGTCTTACACCCATCATCTTCTAATAGATGAAAGAAAAAATATAACACTTCCTCAAACTTCTGAGCATCTTCAAGGAAACAACCAACAAAAAAAACACACTAATGTATCAAATAGCTGTATTTCAAATACATTGCCTTCTTATTTTGGTAGAAAACACACACCACATAAACCTACCTTCCTTGAGATATGCTTAACCATTTTTCAAATACTTATATCAGTTATTTCCTTCCATGCACTTCAGTACCTTACACATACTATATATACAGTGTCATATATCATTTACATATCTAGTAAATGATTTGGGTTTTCATGTAGGTAAATATAACTGGCAGTTTCTCTTGGCTGCTCAGCATTGTTGTAACTCAGATATTTGGACATATGCAGAACTTTGTGTGTTTTGGAAGCCTCATGCACCTGCAGAGCTTGTCAAAACCCTATGGGTTTTAGCAGGGATTGTTAATGCTCCAGCACTGGAACTGAATGTCTGAATTGCTTTTAAGGCTGAAATATCAACAGTCCTTTCTTTAAAATCTGATCTTGAATTCAGTCATACGCTTAAAAGTTTGTTCTGTGTGTTCTCTAACACAGAATATTGTGATTAAGAACAGAAAGAGGGAAAAATTTCTTTTTCAGGGCAGCATTGTAGCAGATTAAAATCCAATCAGACAGAGAATGTCGAGTTGAAAGAAAATAATTACTTTGTATTTGATGTTAAAATAAGTTAAGGAATTTGCTTGGCACTACCAGCCTCCATAAAAGACAGGCAGAATCAACAGTAGTTTGAAATTAGTCTGTCAAGAACTAAATTTCTTGATCTAACTGACTCATGTGGTCATGGTATGGTTTGTTAATTTTAGAAACTTTGTCTGGTTTTGGAGAGAAGGCAGGTTTTAATGAAAATATTAGCAATGCTTTCTAATAATTGCTACTAAATAGTAAGATGGTATGCACAAAACTAAATTTATAACAAACAAGTACCTGCAAAGTTTCCAAGGACTCAATTCCTACAAAGAAAAGAAAGCTGTCTGTGTTTGCTATATCATCTGTAACACATACCTTGAAATTATGTGCCCAAATGAAACAGTATCAACCTTACAGTTAAAAAAATACCTATAGTAAGTCAAAGGTTTGTTTTCAGATGCATTAAGTTGGACCAAGAATACACATCCTGCACTAATCAAAACTATTCAGATCTGTGTTAATGTAAAAGGGGAAGAAACTGTGGCTCACAATTTGATGTGCAGGGCTCATTCACATGGTTCTGCTTGTTAGCACAGTGTCCAAAATGTAAAGCCCAGAGCATTTCACTGAGTACAATCCACTCTTGCTCACATGTAAAGGATAATAGTTCTTTGTTGTTACCAAGGTGAGGAAATGATCAGTTCAAACATTATATATTTTCGTTCAAATAGTTGAAATATATTCCGAAGTTTAAATGAAATCCTCCTATTACCATGAAAACCCCTGAATTTTTTTCACTAGCTTGTTGCTAATACTTCATGAAATATTGAGAAATAAAAGAAAGTAGGCATTTTCTCAAGCATAAGAATAGACTGCAGACTATCACTGAAATATTAACTTATGATTGTGTTTTGTTAGGTGCATTGCCCAGGAAGCTTTTTGTTTATTCTCATCAGCCTGTTGTCAGCTGTTATTATAATTTACAAGTGCCTACGCAATCTAATAAATCCTTGTTTGAAACACTTCAGAATCTATTGGCAGTTTTCAGCAGTAGCACTGTGTGGTTTTGCTCTTGCATAATTGTCTTTAGCAAGTACTAGGGAAGAAGGATTTTCAAATTCACATGAAAGGAGAGACTGATTAGAGTATGCTATTTATGATGATAGCATTGAATTTCAGTTTTCCTTCAATTTCTCAATACAGATGATCCTTTCTATCAAGACCCTTTCCTAATGTCTTCACTCTCTTAAATAACATAAGTCTGAGAAAAGTAACACAAAAATGTTTACAACTATATTTAGTAGCCATTGTTTCAGAGTGCATTGAAATAACTTTTCAGGAGTAAATTTAGTATCATCAATAAGGAAAAGGTAATATTTTAATAAATTAAAAAATAATAACTGACAGAAAACTGTAGAAATGGGAGGGACTGAAAAAAAGTGACTGGAGGTGGAGGAACTATCTGATTTAATAATAATTTTCATACTAGTACACTTTATTTTCCCAGATATTACCTTTTATCTAGAATGATATACATTGAGATCATCAAAGTCCTCATTTGTGTGAGTCTTAATGCAAATAAATAAAAAGAAGAAGAATCTTTTCTTTGAAAAGTTAAGGAGTTTGTTCAATGGTAGTCACCCAAAATTTTATTCCAGAAAAAAACAGCAAAAATCTAATTTTAGTATGCAAATTTTAACTACATATAGCACAACCATGATATTCCACCAAAGCCAAAGTAACATAATCTTCACAGACCAGGACCCAGAGGAAACGAAATGAGGTTTTTTTCAACCTTGTTACCTAAGTCATGTTCTCATGCTACATACACAAGGATGAAATGGTATACCAGCTTAGTATAGTGTCTTGTCTGCAAGACAAAGAGCCAATAATAAGGAGAGAATGGACGAAACACAAAACAAGTCTAGCAGCTTTTTGCTGTAACAAGGAATAAATTGCAAATAAACTAGTAATGCAACGATTTTTAAAAAGATCATCTTTTTCTTAATTGAGATTTTTAAAAAACAATAAGACACAAATCCATGCAGCAACTCTATAATTTGCATGTAAACCAAAGTTTTTCTTAATCTCACTAATGTCAATTTCAGGGCTGTGTGTCTCCCTCACAAACAGTAACCAAAACTAATAGCTATTTTGTCTTGAGCTTCTCCATCTTCTAATTGTCTTAGCTGAGTAATAACTGGATTTCTATTTTTGTGACTTTGTTTAAGAAGTGGGCGATTTTTTTTCAGAATAGGAAAACTGCCTCTTATTTTTTATGATTAATTCTGATGCAACAAATGTCCTTTCAAACATTTAGGGTTACTGTTTTCTTGTGTGTCCCCCTGTTTCACACAGAGAAAGGCAGCAACGAGAAGTAAATCAAACAGGCAAGAAGCTCTGTTCAATACATAGTTACATATATGTAGCTATTATGTATACAGTTATTAATTTGCCATTTAAAATATTTCTTAACAAATTGTGCTTTGCTTTTCAAGTAAGTAAAAATCAAATAGGAAGTTTATTTTCCTCACATCAGTGTTGGCATTTCCTGAGAAACCACAATTATCTTTTCATTGATCTGAAGATGTTCCCTTCTGTCCATTTTCATACACATGGAGTTGCCATTGATGGCATGATCAAGACCAAGACAAAATAGTAGAAAAAGGCATAGAATCATAGAATGTTAAGGGTTTGAAGGGATCTTAAAGATTATTTAGTTCCAATTCCCCCTACTATGAGCAAGGACATCTTCCACTAAACCACATTGCTCAAGGCCTTATCCAGCTTGGCCTTAAACACTGCTAGAACTGAGACACCACCAACCCCCTTGGGCCACCTCTTCCACTGCCTCTCCACCCTAGCAGTAAAGAAAGTTTTCCTAATATCCAGCCTCAACTTCCTCTCTTTCAGAAGTACACATTACTGCTTGTCCTGTCACTGCAGTTCCTGATGAAGAGTTCCCCTCCAGCTTCCCTGTAGGCTTCTTCTGATACTGGAAGGTTCTCTAAGTTCTCCACCTTCTGAAACCTTCTTTTTATGTTCTGAGTTTGCTCTGCAGCTCCTTATCCATGGGGGCCTCTTGGAGTTTTTGCCTGATTTGCTCCTTTTTGGCATGCGTTGTTCTGAGTTTGGAGGAGGTGATCTTTGAATACCAGCCAGAATTCTCAGGCCCCTCTGCCCTCCAGATTTTTTCCTGTGAGACTTTACCAAGCAGGTCCTTGAAGAAGCCAAAGTTTGTTCTCCTAAGGTCCAGGGTGTTGAGCTTGCTGCATGACCTCCTCATTGCCATAAGGATCTAAAGCTCTACCATCTGGTGGTCACTGCAGGCTGCACCTTCCCCAACAGTTCCTCCCTGAGAAGAGAGGAGATCCAGCATGACACCTGTCCTTGTTGGCAGATCAAGCACTTGTATAAGGAAATTGTCATTGATATACTCAAGGAAAGTTTGGGATTGCTTGTGCAATCACTGCTTTCAATAGTTTGCTAGATATTTGTCCTCAAAAAATGGTGACTTTTCAGTTTAGTCTTCATTACAAAGTTCAAGTTTATTGAAGAATCTCACACAAGGCCTGCTATTCACTGCAGAATTTTTCATATCTATAGTGAATGTCAAAACAGGATTGAGGTGAATCTTCTCTTTTCCTCCTTACATTAATTACTTCAAGGAATTTCAGTCTTGGATAATTAATTTGTGGCATCTTTCAATGTTCAGGTAATATAAAGTTCTACCTCAATGCAGATGCATCCGCTGAACATCAGGACACGTCAGAGCTAGCATAAAGGTAGTTGTCTGGATGCTGGAGCATCTTCTGTGCCTAGTCTCTTTCCTATTGTTTTTGTGAAAGAGTAGTAGTGGTAGAGAAATTGTGTTTTTTCTATTCTCTGTGAGTGGTTTCAAAATTATTATTATCATCATCATCTTCTTCTTCTTCTTGTTTCTGGATTATTTCAGTATAAACAAGAGCTTTTTAAGTGAAAAGGAATTTCAAATCTTTTAAATTTTGTTACAAAAGGTGTAAATGCAGTAATGAGCATCATCTTTTGAAAAGCATGAATTTTGAAGAATCAGGACATAAAGACTGAAATACTATGTTTGGCTACTTTTCTTTTAAAATCATCAGAAAACCCATTTATCTTCTTATTGAACAGAGCTTAACAATTGTTCAGACAAACTGCAAAGGAATTAAAATTTGTTTAGCATGTATTATGTTGGAAACAAGTGTAGTCACAGACTAATACTTACATTGAGTTAACATGAAATTATACTTGATTTAAGGTTTTTGATGTCTCACTAAGACTGTATACTTAAAAGTATATTGGCAATGTAGAACAGAAGCTGAGAACTGCTAATTGTAAGAAATATTTTATTCCTGCATGCCATGTATGATGATTGTTAAAAGAGATCTCACATATTCCTTGGTTTCCTAAGACATTGTTTTAGCCTGAATTAAATGCAGTATCTAATTGCCAATTGCAATGCATTATGTTTATATAATATGATACTTATTTTTTCCACTTGAGTAGATAAAGTGGGTATCTATTTATATTATCATGATGTTTGAGTCAGTAGAGGCTGATTAGTTACGTTGAATGCCAGCAAAAGCAAATGCAGTCTCCTGAATAAAAATTGGCAGCTTTCATTGGCAGCAAATAGACAAGCGAGAAATGTACTACTCTACGTAAAGTCTTGATGTTTTTCTTATATGGCCTATTCACACCAATAAATTGTAAAATGTGAAATTCCTCCAAATTTTTTTTTTTTGTTTCCTTTCCCAGAGAACTAATTCTCTTGGCATTGCTTAACAATAAATAGAGAGACACATCCTTTAGCTGTACAGTGTATGTTATTTCCTCTTAGAAACGCATGGACAAAGTGTTACTGTGTTTGATAGAGCTCATTTGGGTGAAGAGGTTGGACTTTGGATGAGCCGTGTTTTCCTCTAATGAGTATTTTCTATATATTGCTTCTTATGAAGAATTGATAACCTTGTAATAATCTGTTTTGACAGTATTTTTCTGGAAATATTGTGTTAAATATTTTTAGACATGAGGGATCATGGACATATAGATACAGTGGTGTGTGCCTTCTCTAATTATATGCATTAAACAATTCACCATTGTTGGAGACTGCTGTACCATTCTTCATTCATTTAATAATGCTTTTGCAAATTGGCAGATAGCATTTGGGCTAAAATACACACAGAGTTTTTGCAGGAATAAAACATGCTCTGCCTTTTCTCTAGTGTAGAGCAATTTGTCAAGTAATTAGCCAACCTAATTAAATTTTTGTAGCACTAATCAAACGAATATGCTAAAATTTTCTTTGCACAGCCAGTTTGCTGTCTGCTTGCATTTAACTTGATGGTTTGAAAGAGGCCCTACTATGTCTGCCACTCCACTTAATCACCTCATTTGCATTTTATATTGGTAAATCAAATAAAGCACCAGTGGCTTTTAGTATGATTGACTATGGTCAGGGCTGTTCAGATGGGACTTTTTCACAGAAAATTAGGCACATTTTAATATGAGTGAGTCTGTGCTTTCAACATTCAACAAACTACATTCACTCAGCTAATTAAAAGTGCTTGTTGCTTTTTGCCGATGTATGATAGATTTATCCAGCTGGTGTGTCCATTTTCTTTTGCATAATTTCTTGATGGAAGTTTTTATCTTTATACATAATAAGATTGTCTAAACAACCCTTCAAACCAATTTGCAAGAACTATATAAATAATATTTTGCAGAAGCTATTTACTTTGAAAGAAATACACTTGCTGTTCAGCAAACTGATTAGGTTATATATAGTTTCTTTTATATTCTTCTAGAATATAAAGCCTTGCACTATGAAATGTTCAGATTCTCTCTTCACTGAGCCAGAACATATCACTTTCCTAAAATTGTGGGAAAAGCTGCTCAGGAGCATACCAAACAGATCATTAGAGCAAGGGTTTGATACTCCTTTAGATCAGGTCAAAGTTCAGATCCAAAACTTTACAGATGAAATTTTTTAAAAATTAGAAAAAAATATTTATATGCAGAAGTGAGGCTTCATTGTCCAGTTTGAAGAATTCTTTACCAACATAAAGCATTTCTGAAAATTTGAATGGAAATTTTTCTTTTCCTTCTTCTCAAGAGTCAGTAACAACACAACTATCAAAATACATTGCCTGATCACTTGAAGTCTGTATATGTACTAATAATATATGGAAAATTACCTTCACCAATATATTTACAAAATAAATCCATTTTTTCATTAATTGTTTTGGAATAAATTAACCAGGTCTAAACTGGCAGTAAGGTAAAAACCCAAAAAA
This sequence comes from Alaudala cheleensis, assembly GCA_013398995.1. NCBI lineage: Eukaryota > Metazoa > Chordata > Aves > Passeriformes > Alaudidae > Alaudala > Alaudala cheleensis. The sequence goes on from VWYE01011279.1 coordinate 272,039, forward strand.
ATGTAAGGCTGGATGGCAAACAGCCTCTTTTTTCTTAAATGAATTGTGTTCACACACAGAGTAGTAAATTTAACAAAACACTTCAAATACAACTTTTTATATGGATTTAAAGCAAAATTTTTCAATGCAAACTATTATACTTTTCTTTGAGGCGCCTGCAGGGCACTCAGATATCCTCTCCTGTTAACAGAGCCATGACAGAATAATTTAAGAGGGGAAAAGAGGTCAATCTTCAACTGTCAGAGGTATTTGTTAAGAAAGTATCTGTCCGAATTTTTAGTCATATGATTAGTCTCATGGACTGAAACCAAAGTCTCATATAAAGAGAGATGAATTTCTTGCATTAGGTTGTTTTGGATGGGGGTGGGAAGGGAATGAAACTGCCAAAATGTATGATGTAAAATAAAAGATAGAAATAGCAAGAATTATGTAACTGTAGGAAAACCATTGTTAACAGGTGTTCAAATGAAGACAATAGAACATTGTACCTAACTACAATGCTTAGATACCCACCTTATCATTCTAAGAATCAGACTTAAAGATGAAGCTTGCATCTCTCTCCACTACTGGTCCCACATTGTGGCTCATTAAATTTCTTCAGAATGTTTCTCTTCTTAAACATGCTTCTTAAAATCTCAACATGTTAGAAGTTGAGCACCAAGTTACACCCCTTTCCCTGATGAGGGAAAGTGTCCTTGAACATGGAAGTCTTGACTTAGCTATGAAAAATATTGGAGGGGGAAAAAAGGCTCAGCAGTGGCCTCAGAAGAGAAGCTTGAGCTGAGCCCTTGACCCACAATGTATAAATGTAACAGATGTCTAAGTACCATAATGCTGCTTTAATTAAACATAGGCCAAAACCTCCTTGCTCTAAGCTCATGGGGATTATCATGATAAGAACTTGGCCTTGTTCTGGCCAAATTCAGTCTGATCCAGAAGAAAGGCAGTAATGCTTTGTGTATTTTGATACCAGGCTGGAATAAAACAAGCTATATTACATCCTCAGGTACAGATCATTTACCTGGGAACAACAGGGGAATTCCTTTTCCCATGCCTTACCACACCTTACCTGACTAAGTACACTACTCTTCGGTAAACTTATTTGAAATCTCTTGTTTCTAATAAAGCATTGTGGTGCTTTATACACCATCTTGAATCTGATTTATATTTATATTTTATATTCTCATTTACATCTGTAGACAATCTCATCTGAAAAAACCTAGAAGATACGCAGTCATCTTTCTTAGTTCTTAGAGAAGAATGCAAATAAACAGAATCAAGCTATTAAATTTTCTTGATTTGATATTCTGTCTGGCCTTTTAATTGTATTTTAATGAATTTAAGTTCAACTAAATGTCAGAATGTGAATACTTTAATCACACTAAAAATTATTCTGAATATTCTTGTGCTACTGAATACCATGCTGATATAAATTTAATGTTAAATGGAACATATTATTATCAGTAGAAAACTAAGGGTTATCTCCGATTTAAAGAAAAAAACAAAAAAACCCCAACCTATACATTTTTCCTACTTTCGGATTCAAAAACACCAAATGCAGCATTAAATTCATCTCCGAAAATAGTGTGGCTCAATAAACCACAAAGGACTTGTGACATCACATTACTTTTTTAATCTAAGAAAAAAAAGACATTTCCTATTCTGCCAGATAATTTATGTATTTTATATATCCCCAGTTTGTCAATCTTATCCATACTAGTCTGAAAGCCTAGCTAAACGCTGTTTTTATTTTGTGTCAATTTTTTGAGTTTAAGCCCTGAATAAAAACTGCTAGTCTTTAAATCCTGATTCCTGGGCCTCAAATTTACTATAAACATATAAATGAACTACAAATACATTCTGCATAATAATATGACATTTACTGCAACTCCCTGCTACTAAACACATAAATACATGTTAGAGTTAAGAAGATAGCTTTCCATGTCTTAGCATAATTTGGAAAACATAAGGATCTCTATGAATTTCATCTCACTTTTTTTTTCTTTTATGCTACACACAGCAATCTAAGTGCTGGTATTAATTTTCAATGATTCACTTTATTAATTTATTATGAATTGTGAACTCCTCAGGAACTTTAAGGGAGCCAGCCTTAAAGCTAGACCTTCAGCTAAAGCTTTTCCTACATCGGATTAGATCATGTTTTCAGTGAGAGTCTGCTCCCTTCTGTCCCAATGAAACCAACCCTCTAATCCAGTTTTCACCACCGATTTCTATCTTTCCTAACAGCTGAGGATATATTTGTTTGTTTTGGAGAGTCTTTTGAGTTTATGTATGAGGGGAGGGAGTTAAAATTTAATTTTCTCTGCCTCTTACCCTATAATCGGTTTCTGACATATGTCTGTGTGGGGCTTGAGCTGAGCCCTCTTCTAGCTGTTTAGTGAATTATTATCCATGATTACCAGTGAGCACAAAGTTTGTATTAGTAAAATATTATAGGTAACAGTTCTGAAAAGGCTGAATGGCATCACCTAAGTGGTATAGACAACATATTTATCAATAGCTATGTTATCTCCCAGACCTGAATGTCCACTACAAGTGTAGTAAAAGACAAACCAACTGCCAAAGGAAACATTTTCATTTAGACACATTTCACATGAGAATTTGTCTGTACTATTTAATGTCTGGAGTAGCTTTCAGAAATGTAACCTGTCTTATTCATTTTAAAAATGCACACTTATTAACAACGGATATATTCCTTATCAGAATTAATCCAGTCATCTTGTAGAAACAAAACATGACAGAATTTTGCTTCTAATTTTTGTCTGCCATTCAGAAAAAAAGTCTTCATACTGATACTCAGAATAATAATTGATTTTCATTTTTCACTTTAGATTATATGCAGCAATCCAGACTCTAGTTTACAGTTATAGTCAAATATAAAAAGTGTGATTTCTCTGAGAGTTGTATGCAACTAAATCAGAGATATGTGCTAACTCACCTTCATAAAAGTGAATTTCTAAAAATTCAGAAACTTTCTCCTTAGAGGAGCAACTTACATTGCATCTTGAGCTATGCTTACCACTTGATGAGAACAAAACCAAGAGGAATTTATGCAAAGCAGTACATAGACTGACTCTATATGCCAAATGGCACAGTTTAAAATGTATGTGTGCTACAGGCACACTGCAGCAGACTCTAAGCTGCATCAACTGATCATGCATAAACAGGAACCACAGTAAGCAGCTGCTGTCAGTCCTAAACAATAGCATTTTGAGCAGTTTATTTAACTGAACTAATTCTACAGAGACAACAGGTTTCTTCCTATTGTTACAGACTAGCAGTGAAGCAGAACGTCAAGCATGTCTCTCACTAAAGGGCTTGTTTGGTCTCTTTGTGTGGTATTTATTGCATGGTCTGGTTAGTGTCAGTCTTCGCTTTATTGGTATTCTCTTAAATCCTGAAATTTTACCCAGACTATCACTAATAAACTCAAATCTTCTCATAGAAACAATGTATATTTTCCAGCAAGTCCTGTGAAAACTTCTAAACCCTATTTAACTGTGTCACTGTATTTCATTCCAACTCCTTTTGCATACTACAGTCCTTTTATTTTTTATTGTCTGCCTTCCACAGGGGACTTCACCTTTCATATACACATTTTAAACCTCATTTTGTTCCATAATTTAATTTCTTATGACATTCTTTAATATACAGAAAAACATAGGTTCCTTGCATCAACTATGAAGAGAAAGGATAAGCCATGATGTACTTATAAGCTAAAATAACTTTTGGTATCATGGCTGCATCAATAAAGAATGTTTATACTTTTAACATTCTTATTTCTGGATAAAAAATATTTTACCCCAAATACAAAATCAAGATGAGGCACGGCTCAGTTTGATGGGGCAGACTTTGCTGCAAAAACCACTGTCCATTCCTGAACTGATCACAAAAAAATGTTTTCAGCAAGCTTTTTTCCTCACTTCTGCCAGTAATTTATCAGTAAGGCGTACATCTCTCCACACCTAATTGGACAGATTTCCTGTGGTAGCTACACTAATACAAATTAGTAAATTAGCAGAAAGACACAATTTTTTGCACTTTTTTTGTGCAAAGAAAATAGCACTGAATTTGTCTGGATCATCAACTACCAGGTTTCCCAATGATAATACTTTGAATTAGTAATTTCTGAATACAATTTTGATATACCATCTACACAAATAATAAAAGGGAACTTAACATCAAAACAGTACTAACAAAAATTTCATTAGACAAAAGAAATTTAAAATTATTGAAAAATATTAAAATATAAAACTAAAGAGCACTGTCAGAAAATTCCCTCTCTCTCCCTAAACAAAGTTTCAAGGGGTTGAACACATCAACTGCTCACAACAAGAACAAGTCTGGTTTTTGCTGTGTTTCAGGAATGCCCAGAGTACATGGTGAAACAGGGATAAGAGCTCAGCACAATATGGGCTAGACTGTGTAGAGGTGTCCTGGTTTAGGGCAAATTTGGGAGAAAACTTCCAAAGGGGTCCCTCTAGAAAGCAGATTCAAGCGACCCCTCACCCTACTGGTTCAGGAAAATATTTCCTTCGAGAAAAGTGGAAAAAACCTTTTTATTTAACAAGCAAAGTATTCACAAGCATTAAAAAAGAATAACATTAAACAGTGTAACTTCCCATTGTTCTGAGGAGAGGGCATATTCAGACAGTCCCTGCCGCGGGCCGCAGCTCGGCTCGCCCGGGCTCTCATCGGCCCCTCGGGCGCTGGAAAATGCCGAGGCCCAGGCCCCGCTGGGCCGCAGGGGAGAGCTCCCGGTGTTTGTCTGGGCTCTC